>CM070825.1:28882014-29050458 GCA_036326025.1 Chrosomus eos | reverse complement strand
ATCTAACAACGAATAGTTATAGGCCTACTAATACTAGCTACTACGAATTCTGATACTACTAACAATATAAACCGCACTAAGGATTGATGAGCTGCTGGGTTCATGAATATTATCACTTCTGCGTTTTAGCATTAGTTTCTGCTTGCTCATAAAAGCTGAATAATTCCAAATGAACTCCATTATTTTTACAGGAAAATACAACAAATAACATAATATACATGTAGACGTCATGTACACTTCAATTCTGCGTGGTATGTAATACTCTCTCTCTCATCGAGTGTGTGAGAAACACTGAGCGCTCTCAGCAGTGACAGTGTTTACTGCGCGTCAAACACACTGCATATTCATTGATGAACTGATATAGTGGGCTTTACGGATCACTTGACGGAGAGCGACACTCTCAAGCGCTCAGTCAGTGTTCGGCGAGATGGGCGGGTGAAAATCTGTGTGTACCAGTTCCAGATTGTAGAGGTAGTTACTCGTTCAGCGATAAACTTCACCTCAGCTTCACGTCCGCCTTCCGCCATGCGCGTGAACTGCGAATGGGTCCCGCGTCATAGGCTTTATCGTTATTATCGCTGGAAGACTAATTCTTATCGTGAGGAAAATTTTTAACGATATATCGCAAACGATAATATATCGCCCATCCCTAATATATATATATTAGAGATGCACCGATATTAAATGTATCTGCCGATTATTCAGAATGATATTGGTCGATGCTGATACCGAAAAGAAATGTCTCCCAAATAATGCTGCAAGCTATACAGAGAACCCTCTCATTTGGTACACTATAATATAGGTTGCATTTAACATTATATTGCATTTAGGTATTATTTTAAAATGCTATTTATTTTATTTATTTTAATTACACTCAAATAAAAACTGTAATGTTTGTATACAACTCAGTTGCTCTTATAAGGTAGTTTTTATAAGCACTTGTCTTCATTGCAAATTTATTCAAACACATATATAATTAACAGTAAATAAGCTCTCTAGTTTTTTCTTTAAATAGCTTTTTTATATCTGAGGTAAATTTACATCTTTCTGCCATTGAAACACTGATTCAGAGATTACATGAGACATGATTTGGATTTTGGTAAGTTGTACTGTATCTTTCAACATACCTTCTGATATTCATGTTTTTCTAGATAGAATTTGTATTAAAGTGGAAGAAAAGACTGGCGGAGTGCTGCTGCTTGAGGCACTACAGTGATCTGTCATGTTAAGAGTGTCAAAACGCCACTTAATGTTTGAATTTCGTGATAAAATGGACAGAATTTAAAAGATGACACTTTGTTTCTTTTTAGAAGTAACAAAGCACAGGGCTATTTGCGATTATTGGATGAGGCACGCTACAGATAATGTTTAGTATAGGGATTTTGTTGTACCGATATACTGAGCTTGTACCTTTTGTTCATACATTTTTGCAAAGTGAATCACAAAGATTTTTTTTGTTTGTTTACAGGTAAGGAGCGAGAGCACAATCTTCAGGCAGGAGACAATGTAGAGGTGTGTGAGGGAGAGTTAATCAACCTTCAGGGCAAAATCCTGAGTGTGGATGGCAACAAGATCACCATCATGCCTAAGCATGAAGACCTCAAGGTGAGCAAATAAACACAATTCATTTTCATTTATTTATTCCTATTTTTTTTTTAACCTGTTCTTGGTATTAAAAAAGGGGATCTATGCTTTAGTTAATTTGTTTGTTTATTTGTTTTTAGTATAATTATAGGATATAGCATGTTTTTTAGTTAATATATTATAGGCAGGGTTTGAAATTAACACCTGCAGGTAAAAATCAGCTGTGGCGGGTAACGCTGTCAAATCACCAGCCAATTTGAGATGTTCCTCACTGCAGAACATGAAATCCAGGGGGAGGAGTTTGTTCCAGATCCAACTCCTCCCACCTTACATATACCTAATCATACCCATCTCCGCCCCCAATCCCTAAACCCACCCCTAATCCTACCCATCTCCGCCCCTTATATCTGGATCCAACTCCGCCCCTGGATCTTGTGTACTGCAATGAGGTGCTACTGGAGAATTTGGCATGTTACTTTGATTACTCATTGTGCTGGGGAAGTTCGTGTAGCCAAATCTGCTATGATTTTTTTTTTTTTCATTCATGTGTGTGTGTGTATATATATATATATATATATATATATATATATTATATGTGGAAAAATATATAAATATACATAAGAAAAAATGAAGTAAAAAAGAAATATCCCTGATTAACTATGTCGCATCATACAAAGGCTGTGATGTACTTAATCTGATTCAGTCTATTTTTTTTTTTTGGCTAGTAGAAGTTCTGAATGGCCGGTAACTTAATTTAGTAGCGAAAGTTAATTTCAAACCCTGATCATAGGGTATAGTATGCTTTAGTGAAAGTTTTGTTTTATTAATGTAGTAAGGTAGATAGATTGATGTTTGTATGTGCGGATTGAATGTGGTTGCTGCTATTGTAAGAAATCTAATTTCCTGAGAGGGATTAATAAAGTATCTATACCGTAAAACTTCAAATAATAGCCCGAGCTTTTATTTTCCCAAATCGTCGAACTGCACTGGCTTGTATTTGAGACAGGCGTCTATATGAGACAGGCCTTTATAATTTAGTGTTGAGATGTTGTTCCTAGATTCTCTAATCTCTAAAAATCTCCAAATGCTCCACGTGAAACTGCGGTCTTCCAACCTTTTACTATCGTGTCAATTGATTGATTAAAATGGCGAGGGAGAGAGAGCAAGACAGCGCTCGTGTTGTTTGAAGACGTGAGAGTTCTCTCTCTCTCTCTCTCTCTCTCTCTCTCTCTCTCTCTCTCTCTCTCTCTCTCTCTCTCTCTCTCTCTCTCCCTCTCTCTCCCTCTCTCTCCCTCTGTGTCTCTGTGAGACAGGCGTCTATTTTGGACTCGGGTATTATTTGAAGTTTTACGGTATGTCCCTTTTTGCACCATGATTATTGTTTCACTCTCTTGTCTTTGTTTTTATTTAGGACCCTCTTGAGTTTCCAGCTCATGAGTTGAGGAAGTACTTCCGTATGGGTGACCATGTGAAGGTTATCGCAGGGCGTTTTGAAGGTGACACGGGCCTCATAGTCCGTGTGGAGGAGAACTTTGTCATTCTGTTCTCGGACCTCACCATGCATGAGGTAGGTTTCACTAGTAAGCTATGGAATACCCCATTCAGAAAAACAATATACAGTTTATATTGTTGTGTGTTCTTTGTCTGATGTGATGTCTCTTTTTGCTCCAGTTGAAGGTCTTGCCCCGGGACTTGCAGCTGTGCTCTGAGACTGCATCAGGTGTGGATGCAGGAGGCCAGCATGAGTGGGGAGAGCTGGTACAGTTAGACCCCCAAACTGTTGGTGTCATTGTCAGGCTGGAGAGAGAGACCTTCCAGGTAAAGTCCAGGAAAAACAGACGAGTTCAAGTGTAACGAAAGCACAATCCACAAGGATACTTGCTGGATGTGATTCTTCACAGCATTAGCACACTTTTCACCATAGTTCCTTTCAGGCCAATCAGTTCACTCTGACACCATCTTGGCAACGTCGCGAAGTGGCCACATTGTAGTTTAAAGGGGAACTGAAACGAACAAAATATAATTTGATAACATGTTGGTTATTAAAATTGTAAACAAATTAATTAAAAAAGAATGTTAAAAACAAAACATATATGAAGTTTTTCCCAATACTGAAATGAACATTTGTTGTTATTAGAGCGCATGTTCGAGTTCGATGACGTCACTGGCATGGTACCACTGTAGGCTACAGTATGGACAGAGAACTGTACAAGTTAACACTTAAAACAGCATTTAAGTAAGAAATTGAATCATCAAATTAAATAATAAAACTGCATATTCTTCACTGTATGAATGAAACGTATACTGCTTCTTATATAGACTGCTGTCACTTTAAGAACTACAGTAATACTGATACACATAGAACCTTGTGTTTTTTATACTTTAAAAAACGAGAAAGAGTATTTAGTTTAGTGTACGCGCTGTGACAGCTGGCTGTCTGTGCATTGCGTTTAGGTGTGTGTGCTCATCAAATTTAACTGGCAAGGCGTGCCGCTGCGTCTCATACACAGTTTGAAAGTATCTTGCGGGAGTCGTCGATGTAAATTGCTTATATTGGATAGCATCCCAGGGCTCCAGACTAACTTTTTTCACTAGGCGCACAGTAGCCCCCAACTGAAATTTTTAGGGGCACAACCAGAAAATTTAGGAGCACACACCGTAAATCAACATACTAACCAAATATTCACATTTCAACTAATTTCCAGTGTATTACTATTTACTAATAAATACTTTGATAATAGATGCAGAAATTACAATGCCTTTGCACTCTGATTTAACGTTACAACCTCGTCTTCTAAAAGCAACCAGCAGTGGCGTTGCTTTTTGATTTATTAACATGTCACTGCATACTCTATGCTTGAGGCTAAGATTGTGTTTAACTAGTGTATTGTTTAAACTGTGAAGTTCATTCGCAGTTCATGGGAACATTACTTACAGTACTACCTCAACCAGCTGAATTCTCGCAGACAGTCTTCCCGAAAATGGTGGGTTCGGCCTTTTCGCCACACAAACTTCTCACTCTGAATCATCTTCCAACTGTTACACTGTACTATGCTGCAACGTTTCAAATAGCTCACAGTTCAGTTTGTATCACAGTTTTAGGTTCACGGTTTCGGTATGTGCTATGTTCAAGGAAAAAAAGACTGCTGTCAAATAAAATAAAGAAACAGATAATCTAACAACAAGCAAAAGCACAAATAAATACAATAGAGCAAAGATACTAAGAAAATAAACTATGCTTTTCAGGTAGGTCTAACATTAGTTTTCAGGTACAGAAATTGAATAAAATAATCAAATGTAAAACAACATTGCATATTTGACTGCATAAATTAAAGATTAATCCTTATTAAAGTTACAAAAGCTATTCAATTCGGAGCTGATTCAGTAGATAAGTTCACTTAAGGCATAACAGAAACAGACTATGTCTGCTAGGATACTCATCAAGACGGACATGTTGACATACTTTTTGATGTGAATTTGTCCATTCAAGTGCAAGACTTGAAAGAGAACTCAATATTTGCACGCTGTCATACATCTATGGCTGTCTGAGTACATCTATGTAGCCTACACATACACACAGACACATACACACGCGATCGATGCACAGATCTTCTAGACGCGAGTTCTTTTTCGCGTCTTGCTTTTAAATCTTTACATTGGCAAAGCTTAAATGAGTTTAGTTTAAGCTTTGCCAATGTAAAGCTTAAATGAGTTTAGTTTAAACACAGATGGTAACGTCTGCAGTTCAGGTCTCGCCTGCGCTCGTGCACTATCAACTCCTGGGTGATGACGGCGTAAATGACAGGTCATGTTCGAGCATTTGGCACTCACATTGAACAGTGTTTAGAAAGAGTAGTCGTTTTGTTCATGTTATTTTTTTATCGCTGTTGTAAATGTATTATTTTGGAAGCCAGCAAGTGAATTTAACTGGCACACTAGCCGAAGGTCTGAAGAACGAGTCAATAGTTTGCTTGCTCATTGCTCAGACGCACATAGCAGGTTGTGATATGTCTCCGTCTCCTTCCCACTGACAATTAAACCATGGTTTAAACGCGCGCTCAATTATCTCTAGAACCTTCCCTCTCCACACATCAGCCACTTACACCCTATTCTTCTCACACTCGTGGCCTGCCACACATTCCAGATTCATTGATAAGCCCCTTCCACGTTTAACGTGTAAAAAAAAAAGGGACAAATTTACTGGTCGCACATGTGCGACTGGATGTAAAATTCAGTCGCACACTCTCAAATTTTGGTCGCAAAATGCGACCATTTGGTCGCAGTCTGGAGCCCTGCATCCTCGATGGTGGATTAATTTAGCAAGGTGATCTACGGTGAAGGATGAACATCACGATAACAACTAAAGCAGAGTGAAACTTGTTTACAGGACCTGCCGGGGTCACATTTATGCCACAGTCATTTTGCAAACAGGTTATTCGGTCCTTGATGGCATCGGAGGTGTTATATTCGCTTGTTGGACAGATCACAATGCAATAAGACCCCCCTCTCGATCTGTTATGCTCTTGAGATGCAATTTTTCTGGAGCTGTCAAGGTAGCCTACCATGCCAGTGATGCCGCGGACCGTTGAAACTCAAGATGGCTGCACCCTAGTAACAAAACAGCAAACTAACATCACTGTTTTCCCCCCTTGTAACTACTTCAGTAGTTTTAAGTGTCCTACCACAAATGACAATGATATATCACTGTTATATCACCTTTACTTCCTATTGCGTTTCAGTTCCCCTTTAAGTATAGCCCCGAAGCTTGTAATTCAATAACATGTCAAGTCAGCATTTCGTTAGCCTCATAGCATAATTGCCTAAGACATATTTCAAATAAAAAACGACTTAGGTAATTATGCTATGAGGCTAACAATTTACGAGGCTAACAATTTACATCTGACAACAGAGATATCAGGGATCAGCAAAAAAGGGTTGAGCTGTTTGGGCATGTTTGTGTTAGAAGTGGAGGAAATTCCAATGTTTCTACACTGCTTTTACGTATGCCTGCCTTAAGAAAATCATAATTGCATCTCCACAACCTCAATCTAGCTAAATAGTTTAAATTTGGCACACTAGTGTTCAAATATTTGATAATATATTTTTAAATGTTTTAGGCAAAAAGTCTCGTATGCTCAACAAGTCTGCATTTATTTTCTAATTTTTCAAGTTTTCTTTCACAATGATTTGTATTTAGGTTCTGAACATGCATGGGAAAGTTTTAACCGTACGACACCAGGCAGTGAACAGACGGAAGGACAACCGCTTTGCTGTCGCTCTCGACTCTGAGCAAAACAACATCCATGTGAAGGATATTGTGAAAGTCATCGATGGACCTCATTCGGTACCTACCAGAGACCTGGGACAAAGGTTTTTGACATTTACTGTGTAACTGAAAGGAAGTTAATATTCTCATTTATGTAATCTGTCAGGGCCGGGAAGGTGAAATTCGCCACATCTTCAGAGGCTTTGCTTTTCTTCACTGCAAGAAGCTGGTTGAAAATGGAGGCATGTTTGTCTGTAAAGCACGTCACCTTGTTCTGGCGGGCGGCTCAAAGGTAGGTCTATTCTACACCTGTGGACAAATCTTGTGTTTTTCCTAATTTCCCTATCCTAAACAGTCCTTGTCCTTTGTTCCCAAAGCCCAGAGATGTGACCAATTTTACAGTGGGGGGCTTTGCTCCTATGAGTCCACGCATCAGCAGTCCAATGCACCCCGGCGGAGGTGGTAAGCGTGTTTATTTAACTAACAGGGTTGTGCCACATAGTAGTTGAACTTTTTTTTAATAATAAGTTTGCATGTTTAAATACTGCAAGAGGTTTTTATTATGCATTTAAACACATGCAAATGCCAACATCTGGTTGCCTTTTGAGCATTTGAATATTATTGATATAAGCTTCTCTTATGTTTTTAACTGGGCATTATCTGGTCTTTCCTCCAGGTCAGCAGCAGAGAGGTGGAGGAGGAGGAGGTGGTGGTGGCATGGGTCGGGGCCGCGGACGACGAGACAATGACCTGATTGGGCAGACTGTCCGTATATCCCAGGGACCGTACAAAGGTTCAGTTATTTGAAACGAACTCTATTTGCTTTGGTTTGGTATTTTGTTTTAGAATGCCATGAAATGTATACATGGTAAGTGTGACTTAAGTGCCATAGCCACAAGTTTTTCAACACCTTTATTCAATTCCACAGGCTACATTGGAGTTGTGAAGGATGCCACAGAATCAACCGCTAGGGTAGAGCTCCACTCAACTTGCCAGACCATTTCTGTGGACCGCCAGCGTCTTACAACTGTGTATGTTATCAGTTATCTGTCTGCAGTTTTTAACAAAAAACTCGTATTCTACATTTGTTTATTCCATATTTATGACACAACTTCAAGCTACCACTAAAAGTGCATTACTCTCAGCTCTACTTAATACATTTACACCGCACGTTTTGCCACTGGGGCGGATCTACCCTAAGAAAAAGCATTGCCACCCCAATTTTTCCCAGTATAAAATATAAATGTAAGCAGTGCATGGACCCTGATGATTCCCGCTTGAAGCTGTATTTTGTATTTAGTTATAGCATAATGTAATATAGATGATTGAATGCTTATTTTCTTTGGTATTGCCACCCCTCACAGTCCTCATGCCAGCCTTTAAATAACGTTCTTGATCCGCCCCTGTTTCCCACACAGAAAATATAAATAAAACTAGCTGGAATCTACAACTGTTGTTTGACAGTTCTGTCTCATTTCACTGCAGACGGGTTTTTGTTTATCTGACACGTTATTTTGGATTTCTTGTCAGCTGGTACACTAGTGCTGTGAACTAAGACAGATAGTTCATGCCCAACTGTAGGATAGATAATACTGGAACACAGTTTGCATATTGGATCCTCAGAGATTCCTGAGTAGATATTTGCTTTTAGTGTGTTGATATGGTATCTGTGAATCTACTACACTACCATTTAAACATTGATAAAAAAAAGAAAAAGAAAGATGTTTTGAAATGTCTCATATTTACCAAGACTGCATTAACTTGATCAAAAAATACAGTAATATTGATAAATATTATAACTATTTAAAAAACATTTTTTCCATTTTAATACATTTTAAAATGTATTTTTTTCCTTTCATGGCAAAACTGTCAATTTTGATCAATTATTTTGCAATTTGCTGAATAAAAATATTAATACTATCTTTTACCAAAAAAAAGTCTTACTGTCCCTAAACTTTTGAATTGTTGTTTAGGTTTTATATCTTGATTGTCTTGTAAAACAAGTTTCTTCTGTGAACTTTGTTCCCCTGAATGTCCTATATCAATCTTTTTGCTCTCTTTGAACCAGTGGTGGTAAAGAAAGACAAGGAAAGTCTTCCACCCATTTACGAACCCCAATGTATGGTTCCCAGACGCCCATTTATGGAACTGCCTCACGTACTCCCATGTATGGTAGCCAGACACCCCTCCATGATGGTAAGAAACAATATATTTTAATAGACTTTGATGTTCTGCAACACTTCGTTTTTTTTTTTTTTTTAAAGTCTTTCACTCCTCACAGGAAGCCGTACTCCTCACTATGGCTCTCAGACTCCTCTGCATGATGGCAGCAGGACGCCAGGTCAGAGTGGCGCATGGGACCCCAACAATCCAAACACACCATTACGGTAAGAAGCGGAGTGAGACGATCAGTGCAAACAAACAATTTCACATACATACCAACTTCAACTCATTTTCTCTCTGTTTTCAGGCCCGATGACGAATATGAGTTCGCCTATGACGACGAACCCTCTCCATCTCCTCAAGGCTATGGTGGTACGCCCAACCCTCAGACTCCTGGCTACCCAGAAGTGCCCTCTCCACAGGTCAACCTCAGTATAACCCTCAGACTCCTGGGACTCCTGCCATGTAAGAGTTCATTCAGATGCTCAGATGCTTGTGATCTGGCTCGAACGTCTCAAACTGAGTTTGTTTTTGCACCGTAGGTACAACACCGACCAGTTCTCCCCGTATGCAGCGCCCTCACCACAGGGGTCCTATCAGCCCAGCCCCAGCCCTCAGAGTTACCACCAAGTGGCCCCAAGCCCAGTGGGATACCAAAACACGCACTCGCCTGCCAGTTACCACCCCACCCCATCACCAATGGCCTACCAGGTAACGTTTTGGCAGCTAAAAAAGGAAGTAGTTGATTTTTGGCATGTGCCGGTATTAAATTTTCATGCTGCAATTAATTGAGCTTTTATCACGGTATACGGTATTATCACGATATTTTAATTGCACAAGAGAAACGGATAGATTGGGGGGGATGTAAAAAACAACAACTTGCATCACAATATGTGTAGTTGTGATTGTCAAAACATTTGGTAACTAAACAGAATTTTATTAAGTTTAGTGACAGCATCTTATAGTGTTTTCTTGGTATGGTTGCATTCACACCAGGAGAACATTTTTGCTGCGCTGCTCACACTCAATTAAATTGAAAGCACACTTTTGATGGACAGAATATGGGAAGCTCCGTTCCTGAACTTTAAATCGGAACGCAAGAACTGTACACAAAACGCACCAGCCTAACTCACTCACTCGCTCGTTTCCTTCTACCCGGCCTTTTTTTTATCCGCAGAGTTTGCTGTCTTGTAAACATTGAAGTATGACTGAAATGACATGATCTGAGCAGTTATCTTGGTTATGTTTGTTGTACACCATTTACATGCGAATGTTACCTCTCCGTGTTAACAAACTTTCAAGACTATCATGTTTATAAAAACAAATGTAGTAAAAATGCTCACTTATATATAGCTTTGGAGCCGCTGCTGTGACGCTGTACACATTCTTCCAGTGTGAATACTTGCATACGTACTTGCAGCTTCAGTGACGATGTAGTTGTGAAACAGCTGAAATCCGTGCATGCGCAACAGTATGCTGTTGTATCAGCAACTGCTGTTAAAGTCCCTATTATCAGTCATATACACAGGATTTTTTTAATGGTTTTCATTTGATAGCACGAGGTCTCATGTCCCTGTCAGTCTTTTTACATCAGTGCAAAATTAGTGTATGCAGAGTAAGACAACTGTTCATCGGCATGCACCGATTAATTCTGTTGTACCAAAAAAAAAAGGACTGTGACCAAATCATGTGCTGGTGTGACCAACTGGGAAAGTTAGTCTCAGTTGGAAAAGTTAGTCTGGAGCGCTAATTTTTTTAATAAAATAAACGTTTTTGGCTAAATTAAGTTTAATTCGGTTTCAGTTCAATTTATTTGTTATAAATGTTGTACACAAACATTTAAATTGCTGTCATTATATGGTACGAGAGTGGACTCTAAATGGAAAATAAAAAATATCACTTGGCCTGCACGGTGTGGATACATCAGATGTGGATTTAAAACAGACTAAATGTGTATAGAATAGATACAGTACACTACTGTAAGACTGGAAAACTGGAAGAGAGGATTATCCTCTGAGAAAACAAAGGAAATTACCATTTGACTCCCCCTCCGTGCACTATTGAGACTAGAGATGCTCCGATCAGCATTTTTGAGGCCAATTACCGATCACAGAATGGCAGGGGAATGGGAATATTTTTTTATCTATAATCAAGCAGAGTTTGCACCATTTGTAGAAATGAAACCAACTATGAATTAACTGTATTGGGGGGAAAAACTGTAGAAGTAGGCTACAGACAAGATCTTGAAGAACCACCAAGTGTTTATTTAATTGTATTTAGAAAATGAGATAACTTAAGGCTACTGTAGGCCATCTTTCCAAAATAAGGCAGAGTAACACAGAATTATTCCAACAAAGTGGGGTCAGGCAGACCAACACACATTAGATCAGCTTAATGGGATGGGATCAAGTTACACTTAGGCATACTTGGAAATTGTAGCCTCCAAATACACTGACTACATTTCATAATTGGCAGCAAAATGTAAAACTTGTTACACCAAAACTGGTTTCTGCCACAAAGGACAAAACTATGGCAAGTTTTTTTGATGTAGTTGAGGAACCAACTAGCCTACATCAGATCCAATAAATAAAATACCACGACCACTTTTGAAACATCTCGTGGCACGAATGTACCAATACAAATAAATAAAACATCTCCAGTTAACTAGCAGAGCATTGATTTTGTTCATTTGTTAAAGGGGTGGTTGATTGCAATTTCACTTTTTTCATTTTAAATAGTGTGTAATGTTGCTGTTGGTGCATGAACAGTATCTGCAAAGTTGCTGCGCTGAAAGTTCAACGTAAGCAGAGATATTGTCTTTTAAAAATTTTAAAGGTGAAATTTATGAAAAATAAGGCTTTTAAAAAATAAAAAACAAACATGAAGACATGTTATATTGCACCCCATAAACACAATCATGCAAAGAAAAAAGCAGTAAACCACCCCTTTGAATAAGAGGCGATCTAGGGCTGAAATGTGTGGAGTTTTTTTTATCAAGTGATCAAAGTGCTCGTTGCCGCTGCGATCAGTGGCGCGGATGCTGTGTTCTCTTGTGGCTTGCGCACAGTCTTTACTCGGACACGCGCTTCATCCGTTGTGGAGACTATTCGTTCCAATGAAGGAGAAATCATGTTGTCACTGGCAAGCTCCGCTCTGCTGTTGTGTGCCCGTGCGCTAGGGGTGCATGATATTGACAAAAAAGTGATATTGCGATATCGATAATGAATATTGCGTTATCGAAATTAATTTCGATATTTTTAAACGTATGTAAAACTACAAAAGTTATGGGAAAACTTTTTAAACGTATGTAAAACTACAAAAGTTATGGGAAAACGCATCAAAAAAGATTAATAAATAAAACAAGTTTTCTTACAACATAAGGTTTATTTCAACTGACAGTCATATTGGACTGGTACAACATGAATAAATAAATAAATAACCATGTCTACAGAACAGGACATGTTTTACTGGTTGTATGTACACTATAGTGTAAAAAAGAGAGAGAGAGAGAGCAGGTCTACAGAACACATCTAGCCACTTTATGCGTTTTTTTTTTTTTTTTTTGTGATCGGATAGCAATCCGATCGTGAAAAAAACAGGTTTGCCTTCCGAAACGCATTCGAGACGGATTTGAATCCGATCGCTGAAACCACTTCAGGAGGAGGTCTGGGCCGCATTCCAGACGAAACTGGACAAGTATAAATGCATCTCGTTGTTGAAACCACATATGTAAAATTTACTCCTCTCAAAAACGCTAAATAAAACAAACGTGTGAGAACATGTTACAGGCTACATCATGTTATAGTCAGATATGACGACGCGCGCAACTGCAACACGCATCGCTGAGCATCTCTTCATCAAGCCAATGTGCAAACTATCGCAAATCAAAGTGAAACTAAGTCTCTGACGCTTTACACACAATTATCTTCATTAAAAGTAATAAATGATCTTAACAGGGCTGTTGCCGTTCTCTCTTATACGTTATTTGATTTTGACATTTTAGCTGCATGATCGTAAAATGCAGCTCATAACTGTTGGACCGGACGCATCATAAACAAAATATCACGAGACTTTTGATATGATATCGAGCAACGTGATATCGCGATAACGATATTGATTCGATATATCGTGCACCCCTACCGTGCGCTCCGCATGCAGGTGGAAAAAAGCCGCGCGAGTAATTTACGCCACGATCAGCGCTTTTGGGGTTCGCCGATCAAGCTATTTTTAGCTAATATTGGCCGATTATGATCAGCGGCCGATCAATCGGAGCATCACTAATTGAGACGAAGGTCTCACCTCCCTCACCCTAATCTACATTTCTCCTCCTTCCACCCTTGCAGAGATTACCCAAACTCACACAAGAATCTAAATGTTTTAATGTGAATGAATATCATCGAGTTTGATACATGTTTAGTATTATTTGAAATGTATCAGTGTGACTGGTGCAAATGTCTCATTCCCAAAGAAGTAAAACAAAAGGTAATAAGGTTTTTAAGAGTTTAGAGATAACTGGCACACAAAGAATGTGGTCTCTAGCCTAACCCCAAAAGGTGTAAACTTTTAAATGCAAATATCCATTTTTAGTCTATAAAATGAAACGCAACGAGAGCCTTTTCTGTATCTCAGATCAGCCCGTGAGGCTGATCGTAAAAAACTCTTAGCCTCACGTACTTCCTAATGTCAGGTAAACATTTGTCCTCTTTGTTTTAGAGCATTTGATGTTTTGCATTGATTATCTTTGAATTAATTATTAAATTGTAAATGATACATTTACCTGATATAATAAATTGTTATATTTGATTATTCTAACTGACATTATTTTCATTAGAGTTAAAAGAGAGTTTAGAGTTCTAAACATTAGAGTTTGATGCTGTATGATGCTGAGATTTTGTATTGAAACTATGTTGCGGGTGTGGGAAGCCCACAAGAGTGTGGGAAGCAGGTTGAGCTTTTGTTTTTGTAGTTTTGTTTTGTAATGTTGTTTTGTTTTATGTTGTCTGTGTTGTATATTGCTTATGTTTTTAGGACCCCCTTGAAAATGAGATGTTACATCTCAAGGGGCTATCCTTTCAATAAATTCAAATTCATATAAACTTGCAGAACTTTTATATCTTTTAACACTGAATTGTGAGTTTATATCGCAAACTTGCAATCGTGAGAGAAAAGGTCACCATCTTTAAAAATGTTTTGTTGTGTGGCAGAAACAAGCTTCCATAATAAATCAAGAGGTGACCAGTATTTTTCAATTTATTGTCATACCTGTCTTATGTCAGATTCTTAAATTGAATCAAATTCGATCTGAAAGAAAGGTATGTATAGCTATTAACAAGTAAAATGAAATCTGTATCAACAAAATTCATTTTTGGTTTTACACATGTAGCTTACTGTTTAATGCAGCTCAGATGTGGCATAAATGGATTTACACAGCAATTATATTTGCATAAATTATTTTAAGAGATCAATGTTTTAAATATACTGTAACGTTTTTAATCTAGAAATATTAAATGATTGAAAAAAAAAGATAGAAATAATAGGCTACTTTTTAAAAATGACACAACTGCCAGTAGGTTGCGGCAAGTCACTGTCAGAAGTGAGTCGTATCCTTCATTCAACTGATTCTTTCAAAATACTAATTAATTTAACATAGCAAATGACTGTATTTATGAATGGGTAGACTAATAGAATAATTGACTCAACCGATTCGTTCAAATACGCAGATTCTTTGAGGAATTAAACACTGTATTGCTCAGAGATGCAGCGGGTCTGCTGTTTGTTTTGTTTTCTTTGACGGAGCAAAAACAGAATGTGTGTCTATAAAAGTAACTTGTTGCTTATTGAACTGTTGTATAAAATCAGTCACATTTGCGATTGTGCATATATTCAGAAAAACGGCAGTTTTCCATGCGTGATAACTCAATCATAGACTTGTTATAAATCATTAAAAAATATATATATATATTTTTTTTGGATGTCATTTCTGCCCCACTATAGTGTGATGGTAGTGAGAGGGTAGAAAGCGCTCATTTTACTATTTTCAAAGTATTATCCATTGTAATATCGTTAATTTCAACATTTGCTAATGCATTTTTAAATGTTAAAGTTGTATCTGTTTACACTTATTTAATGCACTATGAACTAACATGAATGATCAAGATATAATTATATATATTCATATTTAATAAATACAATACATTTTCATGGTTCAGTACTGTTTTGTTGTTTTTGTAATGTTAAGCCACTATTTTACTTAGTGTTATGTTTGCAAAGCACAAAGATTTTTGCGATTCTTGAATGGGTTCACGTTTCAACTGAAAACAGCACCGACTAAATCGTGTCAAACCAGCCCTGTGTTAGTTTATGTTATAGCTTATCCATCCTGTGTGCCAAAATAGACACGGACACAGTCCGGAGACGTCGCTATTTTGGTCAATGATTTCGGGCGTTCCATTTTTTTTGTTTCAGCCGAATATTTTCAGTGCATCACTAGCTTTGAGCAATAAGGACTCTTTATTTGAATAAATCAGAATTTAATTGTACTCCTCAGGCCAGTCCGAGTCCCAGTCCGGTAGGGTACAGTCCCATGACTCCTGGAGCTCCATCTCCGGGAGGCTACAACCCTCACACCCCTGGATCTAACATCGACCAGGCCTCCAATGACTGGGTCACCACAGATATCATGGTGCGTGTGAAAGACACATTCCTGGACGGAGGTGTCATCATCAATCAGACCGGCATAATCCGCAGCGTGACTGTGAGTGAAGTTTTTTTAAGAAGATTCTACAAGCAGAAACATGTGGGTTTTGGATTTGCATATTTTCTGTTGGGTTGAGATGCCTGGGGCTGATTTTGGCAATGGATTAGGTGTGTCCATGTTGTGAAAAGATTTATTCCCTATTAAATTTTATGGTTCATTTCACGAATGTTTGTTGAGAAGTCACGACTTTTGGTCATGGGAAAAAAAGTGTTTCATTCATGGAAGTCTTTTTTTTTCACACAGGGGGGGATGTGCGCGGTTTTCCTGCAAGAGACAGAGAAGGTTGTTAGTATTTCAAGTGAACACCTGGAACCGGTTACACCAACCAAAAACAACAAGGTACTGGTGAATTTATGGAACCATTTCCCAATCTACTAAATATCATGGCAAGATAATTATGATCCAGTATATACTTTGTACTGCTTACAAATGAACAAAAACAATGTTAAACATTATGCAACATGCATTTTTATAAAAAAAAAGTAATATATTTTCACTCTGTATTTAAGCATTTTTAAAGAACCATAACCATGAAAGTAATAGCTGCAATCTGAAATCACTCATGAATTAAATCCATGCCACAGACACTGAAGTGAAGAGACTCAACCAGCCCAATTTTTGCTCGTCTCCATTATCTTTTTTCCTCATGGATGCAGCTATATTGTCAGATAAGGGTGAGCAGTGAGGAGTTTAGGGAATGAAGCAGAGCCACACAGAATATCACTTAGATTTAAGCACGTCGATCCTCCCGCTGAACCACACATGCTTAATTGACTAGAAACACAGACTCGCTCAACTTAAGAACCTTGTGATTGTGTGTGTGTGTCATAATTGTTTGTTGTAACATTTAAAAAAACAATTCTCTGAAATGAATACATGTGTGCTCTTCAGGTGAAAGTGATTCTGGGAGAGGACCGGGAGGCCACAGGAGTCCTGCTCAGTATTGATGGTGAAGACGGCATTGTTAGAATGGAACTGGATGAGCAACTGAAGATTCTCAATCTCCGCTTCCTTGGGAAATTGGAAGTGTGAATAAAACCCACACATTTAAATATTGAATGCCAGATTAGTCCTGTTTCAGTGAGCTTTTTTTTTCTTTTCTTTTTTATTGGTCGAAGATTTTAGTGGATAGTCTGTTTTCAGTTTCATCTGTGGTGTAGAAATGTACTTTTTTGGCAAATTGATTTCATGTCAAATAAAATGTGAACTGTGAGTTCCTAAATCCATCCTGAGTGTTCGCATGAAATATTTAAAAAGCTTTTGGCTGTTTATTTTCAACCATTTTACCGCCTGCCAATATTTGGAACATCGACCATAAAAAGGAATTCATTTTCTTTTTCCACTTCCTCTGAACTACAGAGTTCAACCACTGTGTCCTTCCACCACCAAACTTTATTCAACATCATATTCCATTACATTCTGAACCTTTAATGTCATTGACAATTGGTGTATATTCTGAGTACATTAAAGGTCTTTCAAAACACTTTAACCCTTGCAGTTTGCATATTTATTGAGATTGGGGAAAATACCCCAAGTTTGAATACTTTAGGAATTATGTACTGTAGCATTTTTCTTTAAGTAAGTGAATTAGGTGTGAGAACTGAAAGGGGACAGTCAAACATGACATGAGAACATTGAGAAAGTCTATAGCTACAGCTTCTCTTAGTTACAGGGCTCATGAGGATTATCATAGTTAATTGGAACGTAAAAAATGTGGTGTTCTTCGGACAGGGATGTCCTGGGCTGATTGCCCACGCTAATGTATTGAACACTTCCTCTTGTTCTTGTTTGTGGCATCCAAGGGTTTGGTTCCTGAAGAGATGGATCTTCAGCTGGATCCACGCTTCACGACCCTAAAAATATAGGAAAGGGCTGTTATGCTTTTGGGTTTAGTACTGATTGTAATTTTTTTTATTATTATTCATTCATATGATTTGGGCTGATGATACAGATTTTCCAATTCATCTCATATATGTCCATTATTATTAATTCCTTGCATATTTGATAACATTCTCAGTGAATATGCTAAATTATACATGGCAGTATTTCAGATTGATTCAAAAATATAACTCATTTTTTGAATATTCATAAGAGTCAGACGTTTCGGTAATCTAGCTACACTTGTGCTGTAAGTTTTTGATTCACTGAAAAGTTATTTCCTAAAAGTTTTCCTGGATATTGTTTTTGCATGACGCTCACAAAGCCAAATGACCAGAAACACATTTCTTGCCCTTATTCAGTGGTACACTATTTTTTGCATTCATGGTTTGTTTTTACAAAATCAAAATAGGTGTTAAAGTCACCATGAATTTAAAATGTACAATTCTTATTTATGGAATATTGCAGTATTTATTATAATTGATAATTATAATTTTTTTAATTAATGTCTGTAATATTTAATCAAAATAACTTCCCCTCCCTCTTGTAGCAACACCTCTTCGATGATGTGTTTAATGATGTAACCTGATAACAGATCACAGCAATAACAAACCACAACCATCCAATCAATTCCCAATGAACAAAATCAAGTCCCGCTCTGCATTTTTTCTTGTTCGATAAGCTGCTTTATTTGGATATACATCAAAATAGGTAAGAAAACACTATCGCAACTTCCGTTTCATTTCGACTTTTAACCCCAACTCAATTTATTTGTTTACTGACTACTATTAAAGTAACACCAAGTAGCTTTTCTCTTCGGTTCGCCCTACTGGTTGGAAACAAAATTGTCCATTGCCGCTGTCGTAAATAATCTAGCCTACCGTCGCACGCACGCTCGCTGTTTATCCAGCACCGGCTTTAGAATGAACGATGTCCACAGACAAGGTAGAGTATGTTACATGATTTCATGAAAGGATTGATGTGACATCAGAAACGAAGAAAAACGAAATAATGACAATTGTAGCGCTTGACGTAAAGCAGTCGAATTTTGTAGTTCTTTTTGTGCACGAGTTCCTACCCGAACCCCGAAGTTACATAGTGCCAGTAAAAGTGATACAGACCACGTCAGGCTATGTTAGACGAGTCATTTAACTTATTTTAAGTCGATGTACCATCACAAGGGTCTTGGAAATATATTATGGAGGTTGAAAAACTACATAGTGTTACTTTAAAATTAATGTAACATTCCATCTCACCTCGCTGTCTGTCACACATTGCAAATCATGGTTGTTTCCAAACAGTGGGGTCAGGGCGCCGTGGATGTCTTCATACTGCAGATCACATAATGGGAAGATTAATACAGTGTTGTTTCATAAATGTATTAAATGCGATACATCATGATTCATGGTGAATCCAAAAACTTACCTTATATGACACATCACATGAGGTTTTGATTCCAGAGCTTTCCAAGACACTACAAAAAAGAAAAAAAATGGAATGAAATTGGGAAATAGATAAGCTCAAAATAAGATGATGATGTATGTGTTGATAACACACCCACCTATCAATGTCAAAGAGTTTCCGAAGCTTGACTGCGGCTTGGAAATAGAGAAGCGGTGAACCCATTGTCTCCTCGCAGCCTGCACACGTCCCGTGTTTAATCCATTCCTCCCTCCTGCCAAATAAATCAATCCCTACTATCACTTCTCAGTACACCTGGGCTGCTATCAGACACAACGTTTTAAATGCTCTGTTCACATCTGTTCTGTTTATATACACTTTCTCACAAGTAGCCTTGAAGTCATTATGAAATCAAGAATGACAAATATTGCAGTAGCCTATTTATTATAAAGGATTTGCCTATTTTCCTATTGCTCGTAAACTTTAATCAATATAACTTTAAAGTCAGCATGAAAAAATAGTTGAGTCTTTTCTGAAATGGCTTATGTAACAAGAAAAAGAGTGTAGGGCGGGACTTGACTTTGTCCATGGGGAATCGATTGGATGGTTGTGGTTTGCTATTGCTGTGATGTCATGTGAGTGACAGGTTGTCCCGCCCTCACGCCAGTAAACACGTCATCAGAGAAAAGAAGAGGTGTTGCTGCAAGATGGAGGGGGAAGTTATTTTGATTAAAGATTACATAAATTGCAATATTTTATATAGCATACAGGTGAAAAACCCGAATTCGTGATTATAATTTTGATTATTATGGCTTACAGTTTCTGAAAACCCCAAATTTAAAATCTCAGAAAATCTGAATACATATAATCAATAAAAAAAAGGATTTTAAATACAGAAATGTCGGCCCTCTGAAAAGTATAATCTATATTAGTACTAAATATATTAGTTTCACCTTTTAATTTGAATTAGTGAAATACATGAACTGTTGCACGATATTCATCTTCATCTGGTTTCACCTGTATTTGCACAGATAAGTTATTTTTCAAAGAAAAAAAAAAAAACTGCAATATTCCATAAAAAATAAGAATTGTCAATTTGATTTCATGGAAATTTTAAAAGTGTGGTCATATTTTTTACATTTAAGAAGCAACATTTCACAGCTCAAACAGTAGTCATTTTTAAACCAAGCAGCTTTCTCGAAATCTGTGAAAAATCTCATGCAAAACCCCTATTGCAATGACTGGATTTCGCCTGTGAAATTTTGCCAAGCTACAGTAAATGTGACAGCACCTTCATTACAATTTGGATTTCATATATTAATTTCTTATTCAAATTCTCTTACTTTGTTTTTCCATTTATTGACATATAATTTGACTTGCAGAGGCGTTGCGTGACCTGCAACATGATGGTTTATTGTAGTTCTAGACTAAATGTGAGCATTTACTCATCTCATCTGCACAAAAACAGATTCTGTATTCCACAAAATTAATAAAAACAGTGAAGTGCAAACTCAGAATATTCCGCAAACCTGCAATAATTGCTGACCTTTGATGATCCAATTCAACATGTAATAAGCTAAATTACTTTAGTTAAACATCACATTTGCATTTCATTTAATTTTTATTATTATTATTATTGCTGAAGAGTACGATTGTTCAACTACTTTTTTATCCTACGCTGAACTCTGAACCGCAGTGTACACCTCTTACTACTTTTACCATATCTTTCCGTGAGTAGTATGTGGTTCCAGATTCAGCACTAATCTTCTGCAATCCAGAATAGCAGCACAGCTGGAAGATGTACTGAAACTGTACATGTGTGAATTTCTGCCTGACTCGGCTTATTCATTTCACTTTTGGGTAACACTTTAGAATACGGTTCCTTTGTTAATGAATAACTACACAAGAACCAATGAGTAACTCAATATTAACAATCTAGTAACTACTATTAACTAACAAGAAACTCTGATTAACGAACTAGTAAGTAAAAGCGCACAGATGAAAGTGGTAGTTCACTATTAACTAATCAATAACTACTATTTTTTTAATGCTTCCCAGAGAACTACTGAAAAAAGTTTCATAATTCATGCAAAACTAATCAATAACCAATGCAGGACAAATGACTAGCACTACATTAACATTTTAACTGCTACTGCAAATGATTATCATGGTAACTAACTAGTAATGACTCAAGTGTTACTACATACTTCTATGGTAATTACTAATTATTTGGATCCGTATTCTAAAGTGAAGATCATGGGAACTAACTAGTAATGACTCGAGTGTTACTACATACTTCTATCGGAATTACTATCTAAAACTTCACCAAAAAACCTCAAAAGCTTAAAATGATTCATCATGACTGAAAAAATTGCTGATTTTAACATGAAGCATGGAACAAGTATGTAGTAACACTCGAGTCATTACTAGTTAGTTACCATGATCTTCACTTTAGAATACGGATCCAAATAATTAGTAATTCCCATAGAAGTATGTAGTAACACTTGAGTCATTACTAGTTAGTTAAAAAATAGTAGTTATTGATTAGTTAATAGTGAAGTACCACATTCATCTGTGCGCTATTACTTACTAATTCGTTAATCAGAGTTTCTTTTTAGTTAATAGTAGTTACTAGATATTTAATAAACTTTTTCAGTAGTTCTCTGGGAAGCATTAAAAAAATAGTAGTTATTGATTAGTTAATAGTGAACTACCACTTTCATCTGTGCGCTATTACTAACTAGTTCGTTAATCAGAGTTTCTTGTTAGTTAATAGTAGTTACTAGATTGTTAATATTGAGTTACTCATTGGTTCTTGTGTAGTTATTCATTAACGAAGGAACCGTATTCTAAAGTGTTACCCACTTTTGTTGTTGTTTTTCTTGTTATTAAAGAACAAACTAGCAAGCCCAGATTAGAAAAAGTAACGTCACATTACTAAGTAACGCATTTAGTAACTTTTTAGGGAGTAACACAATATTGTAACGCATTATATCCTTTAATATCCTTTATTGTAACGCTGTGTCGTCGCCAACACATACCAGTAAGCTGCAGACTGTATTAATTTTACCGTAAGTCTTCAACCGTTTGCACTATCAAAAAATGTTTTGACAATGTGCGCTTTTTGGCAATATACGGCTTATTACGGTTATATCAGCAAATGACAGCAGCTCTCAGAAGCATCTAGACAGGGAAAGAAGGATTGAACCATAGGGGAACTACACAGAGAGATACGACGCGCGGCAGGTTAACGTTAGTGTTTTGGATTGCATAAAATTAAAAAAGAAACGAACAAATACATGGCGAATGAAGTGGTTGGGGATTGGGATGATTTTTAATGAAACTTGGGAGGCAGATGGCCGTTACTCTTTCACGCGTGTGGTGTGTGCTTGTGTATATGTGTGTGCCGTATGCATGTATTTGTACTATGTAGCCTACATGTGTGTGCGTGTATGGGGAAAACATGTGTCCTAAATAAAAACTGTGCAACCAAGACAGTAGCTACATTTATTCTTTTGTCTATTTAAATTCTATTTACAAACTCACCACGTAATGGTCAATAACTGTAATTTGTTGAAAGCAACAAATTACAAAAAAGCAACTTGCACATGATAGCACATTGTTTTAGAATTTTACAGTCAAAAAATATAAAATATGTTAAAAACACTTATTTTAGCTTAAGGGTTAAGTATCTTAAGTAGTCTACAACAACTCCATATTTAACAAAGCACAAATAATAAGACATGAAAAGATCATAAGACATGTTTACCAGAAGAAGAAGAAGTGTTTTCCTTTGATTAATGATGGCCAGAGCTGGGTGAGTTCAGGCTCAATTTCCTGAACATAAACATGATCATTCAAATTTTATATTTTATTTTTTTTAAATAATGAACAAACAGAGGATTGAGACACGTTTACCTGAAGATGGGAATGAAATACCGGCCAGCAGTCACAGCAATGACCTGTATGCATAGGCCTAAGAGTCATTAGAAAAACAATTTTTTTGTGTTTTTTTTTGGTCATCAGAATAAATCTCAAGATTTCAAAATAAAGAAATAATGTTAGAGTAACAGTAAAAAAAATACAGACAGTTCCTTTTGATTTTATTTCAGATCAGCAGAAGTGGGAACATCCAATGAATTTCTCACCATAGACCATGGATGGTCCAGTTGCGAACAGTCTCAGGTATTTTGCAAATGGTTTTGTTGGTAAGACCCTGTGGGAGGATGGCAAAATATGAATTATCATATTAAGTGGAAATGATAGCATGTGCAACATGAAAGGCAGACTTCACAATTAGTTTTCAATATCAATTACAAGCTTCACATGATTTCAGGTGGATTACAATGGAGTGTTGTGTATTTTTTTATTATTTTTTTCTAGCACTGTTGTGATAATGATATATAAAATATAAAGACATACTACACAGAAACTCCCAGGCCACTGAAGAGTGAGTTGCATACAAGTCCAGTTGCATTTTCTGAAAATGAAAAAGCAGTGCACTTTTTTTTCTCTTCGCTATACCACACAGAGCACCAATGCATTTCTCTTTAAACATTCTGCATTCCTGACATATAAATTACTGCATGTTGCTAGTCAGTAACCTAAACAGATATATGGTGATTTAGTGATTTGAAAATGTTTTAATAATTGTGTCTTACTGCCTCGTAACAATCCCAGGGCAATGTCCGTTATCATACGCCAGGACCCAACTGAGCAGAGCAGCGGTGCAGGCCCAGAAGATGTGTTTCTCTGAAACAATACAGTTTAAGTCTATGTATAGAATTCAAAACAACTGAGGTTAATATAGCTCTTGTAAATAATAGAAAATGCTTACCATAGCTCATGTTGATCCAGCCGTTTTGAAATCCTGTGACAGAGTGCCAGCCTCAGTTTCCTTTCCCTGATAATGCAGAAGCGATACACACCACAATCTAAACTAGAGGATGCTCTGTTTGCATGCCCGAGTAAAAAGGAACTGATACTGCGACGCATTACGAGTAGAAAGAGACTGGGGAGAATTTGAGAAAGTAAATGTCTCGTATGTTTCTCATATGAAAAAGTTATCTGTAGCCCACTTTAGGGTGAACAGGCTGAAATCTTTTTCAATTTTTTTTAAATAAAAAAAAAAACACTAAACAATTATATGATCAATAAGTTATGACAACATATGGTTTTACATTGCTTTTTAATTAATCAAAATGTTTTTTAATACAAAACGTTGTACAAAATTCAACTCATTTTTAAACTTAAATGTAATTTAAGTTGAAATTAATTAAACATCCAAGTTGATTGTACTTGAAAAGCTTTTTTTTACAGTGCATAAAACAATAATTTTATATTGTTGGCTGTCTTTAAATTAAACATCCTTTTATTAAATGTGCACATTCCGCCATAATACAAAAGATACATTATATTATTTTACAGAGCAAAATTTCACTTAAAATTTGCTTTGATAGAAGGAAAAATTCTGTGCTCATTTTCTGATGGCTATTTCATTATGTTTCTATTTTAAGGTAAGTGAAGTTGCAAAATACATTATATTTTAATAAGTGAAGTTGCAAAATTGTTGTGGAAAAGCCAAAATTGTTAAGTCCAACAAAAATCCATAAATATTTTAAGCATTGGATTGTTTAAATTAATACATTTTTAGCTGTACATGTACATTTCTGAAATGCATAACTTGGACAGTTACCTCTGATAACAGTTCACTCTAAATTGTAATGTGGACTGTATTTTCTAAAAAACAAAAAAAAAAACAAAGCTGCTTTGAAATGTGAATTGAATGTCATAACAGCTCATCTGCTGTAGTAATTATGGATATTCTAGGGGGAAAATTAATCAGCCTGCAGATTTGTGCTGATGTTTTTGAGAAATTTGGATTTCTTAAGATGGTGACCTTTGGATAGGCTCTGTTTGTGACAAAATATGTATTTTGTAAAGATGAAAGATGAAAAATGAATATTATTTCAGTTCAGAGTTGTACTGTATTGAATCAGCTGGTTTCTTGACTGCCGGGTTGTCTTTCCCCACCTGACCATACTTGGCTCCGGTTCAAAAACTCTGCAATATGTGTGTGTCCTTGTAAGGGCCCCGACTAGACAAGAATCAACAAGCTTAACAGCGAGCAGCGTCGGACATGAGGCATTTACTGGTAAATACACTGCTGTTCTTCTTTATTCCTCCACGGTTAGTAACCCCCGACAGCTGTAGATGTGTGATCAGGAAGAATCTACTCCTAAAATACTTATGAAACAGGAACTATGCCACAGATTGCTACTCTGACCATTGTACTGCAGGCTTTGTTTGAGAACATTATTCGGCGGTAGTCTCATTTTTTATACCAACAAATTGTGTAATTAGTTGTTGTAAAGATTGAAACTCTGGCATTTTTGGTGGCTGTTGAATGACTGATAGCCGTAAATGACCTCTAAAGAAAAGACTCATTCAATGCTCGTTTTTCACTTTACGAACTAACGTTTGTTTGTCCTTTTATTTCAAACTGTTTGATCGTATAACAAATCTTTCTTTAAAACTAATAAATTATAATACTCTGCATTAAAGCAGTTTGTAAACTCGCTGTCTTCAGTGAGTTTTAAAGGGGCTTTAAACGTGTCCTCATTTGAAATGGACACAACTGTTGTTGTTTTTATGGACAGTCAGAAGGTCATGTTCACCATTAGCCTCTCCACATTTAGCATGCCTACATGCAGCCAAACACACACACACTGGTGGACAGACAAGTAAAAAGGAAGGGACATTCTCAGCCCAACCCAATAGTGTGTATTAAGCTTTGATTGGTTTGTTCCAAGTGCTGGTGAGCAGCAATTGGCTAAAGCCAACACATAACTGCTCCACGTGAACTGAGCTGACCTTCAGAACCATAAAATGTTACATTCTTTCACATGTTTCGTTCTAAAGGGATAGTTCACTCAAACATTTAAATTCTGTCTTCACCCTCAAGTTGATTCAACTCTGTATGAGTTTCTGTCTTCTGCTGAACACAAAAAAAGATTTTGAAGAATATGGGTAACCAAACAGTTGACGGTAGCATTTACTTTCATGTTAGTCATAGTATTATAAAATACTATGGAAGTCAATGGGGCTCATCAACTGTCTGGTTACCGACATTCTTCAAAATATCTTCTTTTGTGTTCAGCAGAAGAAAGAAGAGTAAATAATGACAGAATTTAATTTTTGGGGGGAGAACTATCCCTTTAACACATGAAATATGTCAAACATATCCAATAGTTTAGTTCTCTGAAGGTGATGATACACAGAGCAACTTTTTGAGCAATGTTGCTGGGCAATGTTGCCGTCAACGGGCAACCAGATGAGACACAGGGCCCACGACTGATCTAAATTATCCAGATAGAAATGTATTGCCCATTTTAAATGGGAAACTGCCCAAGCAACAATCGCTCGGTAAGATTGCCCAGCAACATTGCTCAAAAAGTTGCCCTGTGTATCATCACCTTGAGACAAGCATATGCTTTTCACAAATTTGAAGTAAAATATGAGTGCAGAGATAAGCTAAATATTCACATTTGGAGGCAGTTTTGATTGAATGCTGTTATGATTGATGATCACGCTAGTTTACATCTGCGTTAGCAATGCTTTCATCAATCACTTATTTTTGGATCTGGAGATTCTGTACTCTTTCAGAAAATGCGTAATAACACCTCCTATAACAATGAAAACATGGATTGCTGGAAAATTGTGAAAAGAAAAGAAAAAAAATGCATTACTTGAATTACTATTATTATTTTAGTCTCACTTTATATTAGGTAATGTCTATGTATTTGCATTAAAAACCTGTTATAGGTACAACGTATAATTATTGTGTTCATGTTGTTTTGCAAAACACTATTGAAATGCAGGTGAAATACAGGTTTGGTGGTATGGGTAGGTTAGGTTAGAATTTTTTTTATAAAGTACAATATAAAACATAGCCTATGTACACAATAAGTGCATTGTATAAAATTATTAAATTAAATGTTAATATACATACAGTTTATTATTTCAATGTGTTTCTTGTAATTTCTTAGTAATTGTTTGTAAATTTTACTAGCAATTTCTGAGTGAAATTTGTTTCTAAACCAACAATTTTTCACTGTACATCATCTAGGATTTTGAGATTTTAAACTGTCCATCCCATATTGACTGAAGATCATTAAATATGATTCGGTTTCTTACATCCTTAAAGTGTAATGAGGCCGTGCTGAGATACAAATATTGGTCCTTTGAGTATATTTCTCCTTCACTCTTTCAGAGTCTTCCACGTCTAGCCTCCCGGGCGTTTAGCACAACAGTCCGGCAAATGAAAAACAAGGTGCCGGATAGCCAGAAGATTTTCCTGGTAAGACAAATTTAGTCAAAAATACACTCCTATCAGTTCAGATGGAGTGTGCACTGACTTACATTTGTACAGAGATGGAAATGAATCCAATAAAAACTGCAAAAAAAAACAGGTCCACTGCAAACTGTTGGCAGCTCTGTCCTGTTTAATTTTGAAGGTTATTATGTATGCATAAAACATATTACAAGCGTTTTTCAGCATACCGTCTCTTCATCTAAAGTCAGCATTAATAACATGAATCTCCTGCTCTTCATCTTCATCTAGTTATACAACAGCTTGTGCATCTTAGGATAGTGCAAATACATGTATTAATCTTTAGTAAACATAATAACTACAAAAATAGTGACTAAAAGAAATATGTAGAAAGTTAAGGTAAAATAAATACATTATGCATAATTATAAAAATATTTTAGTAGTATATCTGATTAGAAGATACTTTTCTGTCTGCAAAGATTACTTCTGTAAAAGGCTTTTTTAAAATTAATACAAATATTTTTGGTCAAATGTTTTACCCACATTTACAGGAGGATAACGGTCTGCCCATCCACATTAAAGGAGGCACTACTGACGTCCTTCTGTACCGTTTGACCATGGCCATCACAGTAGCAGGTACAAAGCCTCATGGTCAATCATGAAAACTCAGATTGACTTATTCTTCTTTGTTTAGGTTCATATAAAGTACATACCAGTATTAAGATAAGTGTCCTTTTTCTTTGTGATTCTGTTTAGGCACTGGCTTTTCCTTGTACTGGTTGCTGTTTGCCTCTTTCCCCAAGAGTAAAGCATAATAACTTTAAAGCTGCATGATGCTGTACAAATCCTTTTCATTTCAAATACCTTGAACAATAAAGCACATATAAGATGAATGTATTAAATCATTGGGTATAGTGTTTGGTCACTACAGTATGTAATACCGGTCAAAAGTTTGGGGTCTGTAAGACTTTTTAATATTTTTGAAAGAAGTAATTATGTTTTTTTAGGGGTCCTTTAGGCTCACCAAGACTGCATTTATTTGATCAAAAAATACAGTAAAAACAGTAATATTGTGAAATATTATTACAATTAAAAAACTATTTTCTGTTAAAAGCCGTTCAGCATAACTTCTCAAGTCTTCAGTGTCACATGATCCTTAAGAAATAATTCTAATATGCTGATTTACTGTTCAAGAAACATTATTATTATCGATGTTGAAAACAGTCTTTAACTGCTATGTACTAACATTCAAATGCATCATTTGATACAATGCACTTATTATGCACGTATGTTTTACACAGTATTTATATTATAATTACCTGCAGGCATACATTTTGACCCTTCCCTTACATTTTAATCCACCCTGTTCCTAACCTTACCCGTACCTCACCTCAATAGCAGCACGCAAGTGCTTTGCAATTCAACATGACAACAATAAGTACATTGTACTTTTTTATGCAAGTACATAGTAGTTAAGATACCCAATATAAAGTGTGACCACTATTAAGTTGTGATACATTTTTTCAGGATTCTTTAAATGTTTTTACTGTCAGTTTTGATCAACTGAATGTGTCCTTGCTGAATAAAAGTATTAATATCTTTCAAAATCCAAACATTTGAACAGTGGTGTATCACTGACATGAAACAACAATAGGCATCTGGCGCCACCTACAGTCCCTAGCAAAACACGGCTGAACTTTTTATATAGGGTTAGTGTTGTTCAGATATATTCAAAAACACATTTCAAAATGAATTTAAATTGTGTTTGTGCCACAAGAAGAGCTCACCAATTTTTAAAAGCTATATCAAACAATACTTTGAATATTATGCAAATTGCTTTAATATCATTCTTAGAAAGTTAGTTACATTTAAAACAGAGATGAAAAAGCCCTTTTTTACTGGTTTTGGCACAGCATGCATAAGTGCAGTAAGGTGAGGTATCTTTATAGCATTGAAAGAATTAAGACATATTTTTTAGATTTCTCAATACCAGAAAAACAAATCCAGTTTTCATCAGGATAAAATGACAGAACTTTTAAAAATGCATAAAATCATCATGCCACCGGGAATCTAGAAAACTCTTAGATTAAAGCATTTTCATCTAATAAACCTTCAAACTTGTGAAATCTTACCTTGAGATCGTCTCTCTCTCACACACACACACACACACACACACACACATGTCTGGTTTACTATCTTTGTGGGGACTCTCCATAGACGTTATGGTTTTTATACTGTACAAACTGTATATTCTGTCCCCTACACTGCCCCTATCCCTAAACCTACCCATCACAGGAGACATTCTGCATTTTTACATTTTCAAAAAAAATGATTCTGTATGATTTATAAGCGTGTTTACCCATGGGGACCTCAGTTTAGGTCCCCACAGTGACACGAGTCCCCATGAGTCTGTGTGCATTCAGGTTTAAGTCCCCACCGGGATAGAAAAACATGAACACACACACACACACACACACACACACACACACACACACACACACACACACACACGCGCGAAAACTTATTTCCACATATGGTAATGTTTGACAATTTAACACTGGTATGTATGAATGTTATTATGAACTCTTTCCCCTGCAGGAAAACATGCAAGTTATAATTACATAACAAAATAAACTAATCAATTCAGATTTTTTTTAAGATTCATAATGCAAATATACACTACCATTCAAAAGTTTGTGTTCACTAAGTTTTTGAAATAAGTATCTTATGCTCACCATGCTAATGCATTTATTTAATCAATAAATATAGTAAAAACAATAATAACGTGAAATATTATTACCATTTAAAGTAACTGTCTCTATTTTAATATTTTGAAAACATAATTTATTACTGTGATGGCACAGCATCATTACTCCAGTCTTCAGTGTCACATGATCCTTCTGAAATCTTTCTAATATGCTGATTTGCTGCTCAAATAATTTTTCAGGATTCTTTGATGAATAGAAATTAAAAAAAAGAATCGCATTTATTTGAAATGGAAATCTTTTGTAACATTATAAATGTCTTTACTGTCACTTCTGGTCAATTTAAGGTATCCTTGCTAAATAAAAGTATTCATTTCTTTCAAAGTCCAAACATTTGAACAGTAGTGTACACTGACATGAATAACCAATAAGCACTTGGCGCCACCTACAGTCCCTAGCAAAACGCATAACATTACTGATCCAAACTTTTGAACGGTAGTATAAATCATTTTTCAATGTGCAGTTTTAGTGCAGACATTACCAGTGCATTAAAGTCCTGTAAGACATATAGAGGCAGATCCCGTCATCCTGTCCAGTGTCTTGCGATATTCCTTCAATTTTCTGAGACATGGATGGCATAGAAGCTTTCCCATTATGCTCTAGTCTAGCGCAAGAAGCGGATGCTCATCTTGTGATCAATGTTGACTTTCTCCAAAGACTGATACAAAACAATAAACAGGTCAAAACACAAGTATTAGCAATCATATTCCATTGGCGCTTTCAAAAGCCGTGAATGCAGAACTGTAGCCGATACCTTACGAAACTCCTCGAAAGATATTGCGTCATCACGGTCTAGATCTGCCTCCTGAATAGTGCGGTCTGCTATGCTCTCCAGCTGCTCCTCTGTCACCTGCATCCCTAGCATGTCCCGGAGAACCTGTCAATCAGTCTGCTGTCAGTCATATTCAGAAGACTGCATGAGGAATGAAGAAACTACTGACCTTTAAAAGCTCATCTCTGGAAATCTTGCCATCCTTGTCCTGGTCATACAACTGAAACGCAACTACAGGAATGAAGAACCAGGTGAGATTGAAAGGAATGAGAAGATCATTTCAACTCAAATCAATATTTCATGTCAATTTATTTATTTATTTGGTGAACAGCAGTGTAATAGGCAGGATATGTCAGATGGTCATTATCATAGAATAAACCCTTTCATGATGATATATCTCCATTATTGACCATCTGAGTACATTATCTCTATAGTAACATCATCCGTTCCATTACCGAGAGGATGTGGTTAATCTACCAGGAAAAAGCGAAAGCAAACATACATTTGAGTTTGTTGCTCCTGCTATTAATGGGTTCAGGAGAATTGGGGTCTTTGGGTCGGTCCTTGTCAACAGGCCGGAAATCGCCAGGATCATCACAAAAGTGTTAAAGTCCACTGTTTCCTTTCTGAGAATGACATCATTATTTATATCAACAAGATCCAATCACTGTTTATGAATTTGGTAACTGAAAAAGAGCTTTTTGATAAATGTATTTACGCATGCAAAGATATGGGCAGTATTTTAATTACATGTATTTGAAATACGTATTTAATTACTTTTGAGTATTTTATAATTTGTATTTTCCTTAACAAAAATCCATGAAATGAAATTTGTAATTAAATACTTTAAGGGACTGTAATTTGTATTTAAAATACTTATTTAAATATATCAATTTATTTTGCATTTATTAACTTCCATCACCAGGCTTAATAGGACCATAGACATATAAAATACGCCCTCACAGCAGCATTAACTAGATTTTTTTGTAATATTATACAAATATAGTGTACACACATTTAAAAAAAATATATATATAAAAAACTTTGCAGGATTTGCGATGCTGATGACCGTTAAAAAGCACCATTACAGTCTGTGAAAAAGGTCCAGCTCGCTAAATGTAAACAAGGTCAGACACACAATTAAGTAAAGAAGCTGCTTTTGTGCTCAGTAAAACTGCTTTCGGTAAAGTATCTAATATATATAAAAAATATATAAAAAAAGACTTAAATAGACAGTTCATGCCTTGTGACAGTTAAGAGTGCTTAAAGGGTTAGTTCACCCAAAAATGAAAATTCTATCATCGTTTACTTACCCTCAAGTTGTTCCAAACCTCTATGTGTTTATTTGTTCTGCTGAACACAAAGGAAGATATTTGGAAGAAAACAGATCTCATTCCCCATTGACTACCATAGTAGGAAAAAATACCTACTATGGTAGTCAATGGGGAATGAGATCTGTTTTCTTCCAAATATCTTCCTTTGTGTTCAGCAGAACAAATAAACACATAGAGGTTTGGAACAACTTGAGGGTAAGTAAACGATGATAGAATTTTCATTTTTGGGTGAACTAACGCTTTAATGTTAGATTCCAACATCCCATACTTCAATGTTAACATCAATTATTTGCAATCCTCTAAAATATTACTTTGTAGCATTCCAAGATTCACTCACCCTGGGGAGAAGAAGGCACTTATTATTCTGTCTCTTATTGGGTTCATTGCCAGCTCCTTTATGGCTCCAAAATCCTGAGGGCTATGTGAGAACAAGACAGGAGGCAAATCTTCTTTTATGTTACAAGTGAAATCTAACTGAGAGTGATCTTAACCATGATCAGTGTCATGGATAAGACATCTGTCTAAACATCAGGCTCACCAGAGATGACCTCGTCCTTCTTTATCCAGAACTTTAAAGCGATCATAAAGACGAATAATGTGGGCAGGTGAGACTGGAAAAGAGAAATCACATATTATGAGTTATGTTTCACTGAAGCCCTGTAGCATCATGACTCAACAAATATAAAACGAGTGCATCAATTCCAATGGACCGTATACAAATTGAATTGACCATTTAATCAATTCTCTATAACCTCACTGACATTCATTGGTGCATTTTTAATTCTAAATTGCTCGACATACACATACACTATTTGTGCAATACACGGCGTGTATTTGTTTAACAGTGGTTTGCAACTGTGAAGTAAAGTCTCATGAGCTAAACACCTGTCACTGTCAGTCTAGGACAGTTCTCTTACGAGAGTACTCTCGTGTTGCGTAAGCTAGCTTACGCTACGGGAAAACTCCTTTTCTCGAGAATACTGAAGCCAAAAATTATCCTTTAATTTTTTCATATTTAAAACGCATGCTTGCACAGAGCAGACCTAGAATAGGCAGCTCGTGCGCCTATTGGCTGCTCTGCGGCAAGATGCTGCAACCTATCGGTGGACTGGGAGTGACGTCAGCACCAATAGCAGCGCGGGTGCCCGAGTGCGTCACGTCCCGCCAGAATAGGCGTGGCTTACCTCTATATCAGCCCGGTCCAGATAGGGTGTTCTTTGATTTTTCTCCACTTCAGCGAAGTATTCACATCGCTGACTCTCCAGAGAAGCCGCGCCGTCGAAACAAGCACCTCAGCGGGACGAGCCCTCTGCACTGCAGTTGGAAGCCGCCTTCGCCGCTTCATCGCCGTACCTGCTGCGCTATCCGGCGCCCATATCCTTTTCATATTATATATCCTTTGCATATCCTTCTCTAGTATTCTAAAAGAGCAAGAGGCGTTGTTTCAAATGCCTCGAGTTTCCAAATGCGGCTCGTGTCGAGCCCCTCTCAGCGACAATGCGCGAGTCTCGCCGCGGCCGGACCGCCATTGAAAGCAGCACGCATCGCTCTCACAGCTCCCTCGACGGAGGCGGCTGGAGTAGTGTATTTCGCAGCCAACGAGCCCGTTACGTTACCCGCTCGCCTGCACACAAAAGCCGTTTTCACGGCTACCCAAAAAAAAAAAAAAAAGTGTGCGCTTCCCGCCTGGGACGAAACCGCGCGTAGCTTCCTTTACGTTACAAGGAAGCTACCGTGCCCCCGCATCAATAGACTGCTGTTCTAACCGCGCGTAGCTTCCTTTACGTTACAAGGAAGCTAGCGCGCCCCCGCAGAAGCAGTCACTCTGCCCCTTGTGGGACCGCGCAGTGATAAGCGCCGTTCCCAAGGGCTGCCGGAGCCTGTAGCCACAGCGACGCGCTCGCCGGAAAGCCTCCCTCGAGCCTCGCTTTTTCACCTTCCGCGCCTCCCTTCACCGACGCGCAGCTGCCGCTCACGAGCCTCACTGCCGTCGCGTCTGAGGTTGAGGGACACGCATCAATGGACTGCTGTTCTAACCGCGGCTAGCTTCCTTTACGTTACAAGGGAGCTACCGTGGCTGCTCGCGCTACTCAAGCTTATGTTGTTTCCCCCGTGGCTCAGTGGCTAAACTCTAAGCTTTCGCGCCAGAGACCCGTGTTCGATCCCGGCTCTCGCAGTAGAAAAAATTTATGCAGCTCTCCTCTCTGAGCTCGCGACCAGCTTTCTTACGTACAGGAAGCGAGCGCGCGAACCGAGACGTCACCGTCGAAAGAAAGTGCGGTTTTTTGTCCCGCCGAGGCCTGACAAACTCCCTCTTCTTCTCAAACATTTTCCAGCTCCTCCTAGTACGAGCGGCCGGTAATGTCTATACTGCAGTAGTGTGCCTGTTATACACGCACGCCTGTAAACAGTGCCGACACACACACGAAAACTGTGATGACGCTCTCTCTCTCTCTTATCTGCTCGCGGCAACTAAAGCTTACGTTGTTTTCCCTGTGGCTCAGTGGCTAAACCCTAAGCTTTCGCGCCGGAGACCCGTGTTCGATCCCGGGTCCCGCAGCAGATAACATTTATGCAGATCCGGCTCACGCCGATGGTGTTTTAGTGTAGAAAGGTGCCCACATCTCAGTGTTCACCCCTACACGCAAGCACGCTCGTGTTATTCACAGAGCCCACTCCCTTAAAGCGGGCAACCGCTCGAGTGTTGAACGTAGGAAATGTGTCCGCGAGTTCGCGTCCACACCTATTTTTCTGCCCGCTCTATCACTAAAGACTCACGGCTGGACCACAGTCAAAGTTTATTTCCCTGTCAGTCCCCTTCAAAAAGGCTACTGCAGTGGTCCATTTAGCAGCCAACGAGCCGGTTCATTTACCCTCTCGCCTGCACACATACGCCGTTTTCACGGCGACCCAGAGAAATCTCAAAGGAGTATACTGTCTGGTTATCCGGCTCACGCCGTTGGTGTTTAAGTGTAGTGCAAGTGCCCACGCCCCAGTGTTCACCCCTACACACAAGCACATCAAATCTCGTGTCACTCACAGAGCACACTCTCATAAAGCGCAGAGAAGCCGCTCGAGTGTGGAATATAAGAAATGTGTCCACAGGTCCGTGCCCACTATCTGGCCGCTCTGTTACACGTTCAATAAAACAGGTTATGAATGTAAGTCTCGTGCCCGCCGGAGAGCGTTCACGCTTACTAACACACACCTCCCCCCGGGCGCCGCCCGCGTGTTAAAACGAAACACAGGGCATTGATATGACGCTCCCTATCCGTTATGATCGGGGCGTCACATACACTTGCAAGTCTCGTGCCCGCGCACACGCGCTCACGCTTACAGAAAGCTTTTCCGCCCAAAGCGCTGCTCGCGCGTCAAAAAGTGAGAATAAAATGCTCCCCATCCCTTATGATTGGGACTCCTCACATAAATCAGCCGGTCTCGGCTTTCAGTGAGCAGCCATTGCCCAGAACCGAGAGCGCGCGCGCCGCGCTTTCGGCTCCGGTTCAGTTTCACAAGCCCGCAAACGGCGGCGATCTGAACCCGGAGGCCATTCGCCCCCTAGCGGCTCACATAGCTGCGTGGGAAATTATCCCAGGGATTTCAGAATGGGTTCTCAGCACAATAAAGCAGGGCTATACACTTCAATTCATTCGCCCTCCCCCGCGCTTTCGAGCCCGGTCCGCGACGATAGTGAATGCGGAAGTAGCACACCTACTTCACGCAGAAATAGCAATACTGCTGTGCAAAGGGGCTATAGAAAAAGTACCGCCTTCTCTTAGCGAGTCAGGCTTTTACAGCCGATATTTTCTTGTACCCAAGAAGAACGGAGCTTTCAGGCCCATCCTAGATCTGAGACATTTGAACAAGGTGCTTGCAAAAGACCGTCCAAATGCTTACAACCAGGAAAATCCTCGCGCACGTTTGCCCGAGGGACTGGTTTATTTCTCTAGATCTGGAGGATGCCTATTTTCTGTTTCAGATATCACCCCGTCACAGGCAATTTTTGAGATTCGCCTTCGACGGTCAGGTATATCAATACACCGTCCTGTCGCTCGGCCTGTCTCTAGCACCCCATACATTTACGAAGTGCATGGACGCAGCGCTCGCCCCCCTGAGAACTCAGGGGCTGCGAATAATGAACTATCTGGACGACTGGCTGATATTGGCTGTGTTCGCCACCTAGCCGCGTTTTTCCAGAAGGGCAGCTTTCTCCCTTTGAAAACGTTTCAACGGATGCTGGGCTGTATGGCATCAGCTGCAGCGGTGCTCCAGCTGGGCCTATTGCGCATGCGCCCGCTCCATCACTGGTTGAATGCTTGCGCGTCTCGCCGAGCCTGGGTTTCTGGCGGCCAGAAAATCAGAGTGACTCAGACCTGCATAGCGGCTCTGCAGCCCTGGTTAGTAGCCGACTGGTACCAGCAGGGAGTGACGATGGGAACCATCTCTTATTGGAAAGTAGTTTCGACAGATGTGTCCAACTCGAGTTGGGGCGCGCTGTTCGAAGGCAGACCGGCTTTTGGCCAGTGGTCAGACCAAGAGAAGTGTTTTCACATAAACTGTCTTGAGATGATAGCGGTCGAAAACGCGCTGAACGCGCTGAACGCGCTTCCTCCCGGTCATACAGGACCAACACGTTCTCGTTCGCTCGGACAACATGTCTGTGGTTTCCTATGTAAACCGTCAGGGTGATGTCAGATCCAGGAACCCCTGCAATCTGACGGAACGCATCCTTGTTTGGTCCCAGATGCACCTGTGCTCGCTGAGGGCGGCGCATGTGCCTGGCCATTCGAATGACGGTCCAGACAAACTGTCCAGGGACAACGTTCCCCTGGGGGAATGGTCCCTGCACCCCCAAACGGTCCAGAAACTGTGGCGCCTATTCGGCAGAGCGGAAGTCGGCCTATTTGCGTCAAAAGACAATGCTCATTGCCCGATGTTCTTTTTGAAGAACCAGGACACCCTGGCCCAGGTCTGGCCCAGCCTCCCTCTGTATGCTTTCCCTCCGGTCTCTCTGTTACCACAGGTAATCAAGAGAGTCAGGGAAACGCGCCACTCGGTGCTCCTCATAGCTCCGCACTGAGAGAATCAGAATTGGTTTCCGGAACTAGCACGGCTGTCACATGCAGCTACGTGGCCTATTCCGGTGAGGGCAGATCTCCTCTCTCAGGCTCGCGGCTAGATCTGGCATCCCCATCCAGAGCGCTGGTCTCTGCACGCATGATTGATCAACGGGTACTCGTTACCCTGCCAGAAAGAGTGATGAGCACGATCACGCAGTCTAGAGCTCCTTCCACGGGACGGCTCTACGCGTCTAAATGGTCAGTGTTCTCCAAGTGGTGCACCGACAGAGATCTGGATGCACGGTCGTGTGAGGTTGCGCATTTGCTCACTTTCCTACCAGAGCTGATGGATAAGGGGAGGTCCCCATCCACGCTCAAAGTTTATGTGGTGGCCGTGGCGGCGTTCGCAGAATCGACGCACGGTCAGTCACCGGGAAGACATGAGCTGGTCATCCGCTTCCTTAGGGGAGCTAGAAGGATGAATCCGCCGCGCCCCCCGTCGGTTCGTATGCGGCCTCTGCAGTGCTTCGGTTAGGTCTGCTGCGCATGCACCCCCTCCAGCGCTGGCTGAAAACACGAGTCCCGCGACGAGCTCTCTGTGAGAGCGTCATGTTTGGAATTTGGGCCTAATGATTCTAAAGTTACGCTCAAACCAATACACGGTTATGTCCCCAAAGTGCTCTCTACTCCGTTCAGAGCGCAAGTCATTTCCCTGCCGGCCCTTCCGGGAACCGACAGTGACAGCGATGTAAACTTCCTTTGCCCGGTCAGGGCTTTAAGAGTTTACGTTCAACAAACCGCTGCCTTCAGGCAGTCAGAACCGCTGTTCGTTTCGTTTGGTGGCCGCACGAAGGGGCTAGCTACCTCGAAACAGAGCATTTCCAGATGGATAGTTGATGCTATCGCCTTGGCTTACAAGTCTAAAGGCCTTCAATGCCCTTTAGGTGTTCGAGCCCATTCCACTAGAAGTATGGCCTCATCATGGGCTTGGACTAGTGGTGTTTCACTCCATGATATTTGTAGAGCGGCAGGCTGGGCCTCTCTGTCTACATTTATAAGGTTTTATAACCTGGAGGTCCCTGCTTTGCAGGCCAAAGTGTTATCTGTATGAGATTGTCATACACGCTACTGTTATACTGTGTTATGCACTCCCTTATACATATGAGGCGTCACCATATGGTCAATATGTGTTAGGGCTCACTTTGTGTCGGCCCACATATCTTCACTATTACGTGTTCCCCGGGCACTGGCCCTTGGACTTAATGTGAATGGTCTCAGCATACACGGCGCTTTAAACTGGGTTCCCGTAGCGTAAGCTAGCTTACGCAACACGAGAGTACTCTCGTAAGAGAACGACACTCGGTTACTAACGTAACCTCGGTTCTCTCTAGAAGAGGGAACGAGTGTTGCGTAACCCGGCCGTGTTAATGCTGCGTTCTTTTTTCGCTTCAGTGTGAAAAACCAAAGAACACCCTATCTGGACCGGGCTGATATAGAGGTAAGCCACGCCTATTCTGGCGGGACGTGACGCACTCGGGCACCCGCGCTGCTATTGGTGCTGACGTCACTCCCAGTCCACCGATAGGTTGCAGCATCTTGCCGCAGAGCAGCCAATAGGCGCACGAGCTGCCTATTCTAGGTCTGCTCTGTGCAAGCATGCGTTTTAAATATGAAAAAATTAAAGGATAATTTTTGGCTTCAGTATTCTCGAGAAAAGGAGTTTTCCCGTAGCGTAAGCTAGCTTACGCAACACTCGTTCCCTCTTCTAGAGAGAACCGAGGTTACGTTAGTAACCGAGTGTCGTTTTTGCACATGCACCCGAATTTATACCAAACTTTGAGATACTTTTATCTTAGCGAACATATACCACGGTACCTGGATATTAGTATAAATGGCAACAAATGTGCAGATACAATTTAGATTTTATATCGTTGTTTCCTCGTTCAAGCGCGACAACAACAAAACGTCAGTAATATAACACAACTGTAACTCACAGCCCGTTTCTTGCACCAACTCCTCGACGTTCGGAATTTTTAAAAGGGTGGAGTTCGTCGAACCCATTTTATATCGCGTCGACAGCTTTTAAACATTTATCCCATACCCAGATAAATGAGAGCAAAAACGAATAAAAACTAAGAAGTCACAACATTAAACATCTGATTTTAAAAGTTGCTAAATGATAACGGGGATGTTTGCACGCGCCGCTGATGTTTCGTGCTTGCTCAGAATAATGCACGCTCTGTGTAGCTAGACACAACGCCCCGCTACAAAAACGAAATCCGATTCTTTTGAGTCGAATCTTTTCAATGAATCCACGTCTGAGCGGTTGAATGATTCATTTATGAATTGGATTAAATCGGTAGCAGTGATTTAACTAAGAGCCGTTTCTGTTCGAAAGACTGTGAGCCAAGAACAAAATGCAAAAATGTTATAAAGTACTTAAAGTATTTTTACATCGTGACTGTATTCATTATCAACACACTTAGTAGAAATGGCTTAAAAAACATAAACGTGCAGAAACTTTTGTAGACAAAACAATTAATTGTTTAAGAGATAGGCTACATTGTTGCAACTGAATTCGGACGCAGGAAGTGACAATATATATTCTTGAAAATAAAAGTAAAAACGTAATAAACAGCAGTGGGCCTGTCCAAATACCCACACGTGGTCTTGGTCACTGACAGTGCGTTCACACAACAACAGGAAGTTAGTGCAAGATTACCCCAGGTCTAAAAATGGTGCAAAACAACCTATGAGTACAACCATAGACAGTAAAAGAAAAGTGTGCAACAACGCACACTACCCACGTATTTGAGGCTACCCACCTACTACCCACGTATCCCATCATTCATCGCGTTCAGGAACTGACGTGTGACCCGATTTTTTTTTTATGGTGCTTGGTGTTTTTTTTTTTTTTTTTTTTTTGAATTTTCAAAATCACAAAGTTTGATATCAAGTTCTTGACATTTCTTTTACATATTGTAGGACAGTGGTTCTCAACATGGTTTGCCCATGGGGCCCACAATTTCCATGGTCATTAGCATAGACTGTACAAAATAGGGTCTTTAGCCGCAATCCTTTTTTTTTTTTTTTTTGGACCTACGCTACCTTTTTACTGTTGTCATTTCATCTGAATATCAACATTTGTGAGATTTAGTCAGTCAAGACAGTTTTGACTGAGGTTAATTTATCTAATTTTGTGTCTCTGGAAAATATGATTATGACGTTTTATATTGTTGAATATCAAAGTTTTTTTGTGTCTGTATTGTTAATGGGATTTGTGTACATGTTTTTAGAATTGTGGAGTAAAAGTTATAATTTTTACTTTTAAGTAAAAAGATTCAATTAGAACCTTGTAAGACAACCACTTATGCCTAAGTGACATAGCCTACTTGTGTTATTCTTTTTTATGGGGTTATTATTTAATAATTCCATGAATTAAATTGTTAAAGGAATCGCTCAATTCACCCTCAATTTGTAACCAGACAGTTGATGGACCATTGACTTCCACAGTAGGAAAAAAAAAAAAACATAATGTAAGTAGAAAAGTGATCAAATGCAAAGACAGCAAGTTTGGGTCTTGACATGGCTATATTTATTATGTCAAGTCACCTTAATGTATATAGCCTATAGCGCTTTTAACAATATCGTTTCAAAGCAACTTTACAGTGATAATAATTAAAGTAACAGAGATTGTTTTGGCTTTACAGCAGCTCTAAGTTATTGTCCAGATAAAGTTAGTTTTGATTGATTGATTCACTTCCGTTGCAAAGTTCATTAGTTATTAACTTAGGGGCCGCTAACACGGCACCGTTCTAACACTCAACACGCTCCGGCCCGTTGATCCGTACAGAACGCAAACCCTGAAATAGATTCCAAGGTGCAAGCCTTGAAAATTTCTCTAAACAAACCTCAAAAATGCAAACCCGTGAAAACAGCGTGCACATGTGCATATTTTAAATATCAAAAGGATAAACAATGCAGTTTTATTTTTTACAGCCATCTTTGATCATATTTACCAAGGGGGCAAATAATTCTGGCATGGTACCAGCACTGTATATGTGCACAGGCGTGCAGTCCTTCTTTGCAAACCAATCCTCAGTCAACAAACTACTTGTCTGGCCTTAAAAATTTATAATAAAGAATTATTTATTGCTTCCGTGAAGCTATGTGAACCAGAATTATCCTGACTTTTTATCTTTTTATCTGTAGTACAGAGGTAAAGGGGAGGGATTGATGCCTTCACAAGGGAGAGACTAGTTGACACTTCAGGACTGCGTTGTCGTCGTGTCCAGGCTCAGGTCCTTCATCATCTGGATACGCCCTAGATCCGGCGGACTGCGGTAATCCTCGGGATAAACAGAGAGACTAATATTAGCATAGACGCCATCCTTCTTATGATGTAAGAAGTACATCAGGATTTATGGGAAGTGTTCTCGGTTCCGGCTGACCTAAACTATGCAGCCTAACCTTGAATTATAGAAGTCTATAATGTGTTGCGTGTATGCTAGGTCAAAGAGATGTGTTTTAGATCTGAACTGACAGAGTGTATCTGCTTCCCAGACAATGTTAGGAATACTGTTCCAAAGTTTTGGTGCCAAATAGGAAAAGGACCTACCGCCAGCTGTCGATATTGATATTCTAGGTATTATCAACTGGCCGGAATTTTGAGATTGAAATAGACGTGCAGGACTATAATGCGTTAAGAGCTCGCTAAAGTACTGGGGAGCTAAACCATTTAGTACTTTGTAAGTAATCAGCAATATTTTGAAATTTATACGATGTTTAATAGGGAGCCAATGCAGTGTTGACAGAACTGTGCTGATATGTTCATACTTCCTGGTTCTGGTAAGAGCTGCTGCGTTTTGGACCAGCTGTGCTTGCATTACTCATTATGTCTCGTGTAGTTTAAAAAAAGAGGTTTTTTTTTTGCATAACAGAACAATAACAACATACACATAGATTAATAATAATTAATAACAAAGTTTGTTTGTTTTTATTTAGCCTATTCATTTATTTGCATTTATGCTCAGTGATCCATAAACTAGGCCTATAGGCTACATTTTAAAAAATAATCTCAATGCATTATTTTATCTCAGATTTTAGATGATTTTTGTCACCATCGAACGATCACACGTATAGTTGTAAAATTGTATCTTGTAGTAGGCAATCTGATAGTCGGTCTCCGCACAAATTAACAAAAACAATTTGAGGGCAAAATGGCTCTGGCATTTTCTTATACACTGGATGGCGCCAGAGTCTTTTTGCCTGTTTTCGTTAGTTGTCAAACAAGACTGTCATGGCAATCTGCGAGCTTGGTCTGTTGCTAAGTACTTGAAGTTGCTTTAAAGACTAATTACTGGGCAAACTTTAGACTACAGATGATGAAAGAATACTTGTTTAGCACAATATCATCATCTAGTCATGTGTGAATGTTTTTTGAATGAAACAACCTGAACCTGCTGGTAGACAGTTAACTCTAGGCTTATGTTTTAAAAAATATCCAAATCGGTGTCAGGCAAGGCAAACTTAAATATATCACTAGAAATGTATTATGATCAAACTATTTCGACAGAAACTACCACATTATTTCGTTTCTAAAATATCATATCCACATGCAAATACATTGAAGGGATGATCATGACATGTGGACAAGAAACACTGCCACCTTCCATGACATTCATCCAAAAAAAAAAAAAAAAAAAGTACCTCAGTGCTGATCAAATCAAAATTAACCACAGTCTTAGATATTTAAAGACATTTTGTGCCAGTTATCAAAACTGGAGCATAAAAATACAATCACTGCCAGGTGCGGTGACATATGTTTAAAAGATCAAAATGTAAAGGAAGAGAACAACAACAAAAACAAGCTTTTTTTACAAAAAAAAAAAAAAAAAAGGCTCAAACACAAGCCCACTCACAATTTCTAGTAATGGACAAAATTATGACCTCAAACACAAATACTTACAATAAATAAAGGCAAAGCTTTGCCTTATGGAAAGTTGCCATAACAGTTTTGAAGAACTGTATTTACTATATTATGGCAATTTCTGAATGAGAGAGACACTTAGTACCTCTTGGCATGCTTTTCACTGCATGCTTATAAGGAATGTTTCATTGCTCTAATAATGAGTTTTGACATGTGTCCTTGATTTAAGCAAAACAAGGCTAGATGTGAGGTCTTGAAGGCATACATTTGCTATTTTCATATTGATCTTTGTTCTGCAGTAGAGCTTAATCACTTAAAAGCTATTAATTAGATTACATTTGTGTAAGCCCTATAATGCTCTAATAAAACTTCATTATTGCATTTCCTCGTGTAAAAAGCAGTTTTACAGTTGTGAAGTTGGCAATTGTAAAGTTCTCGATGAACTGAACTTATTCATTCCCATTGGACTTATTTAAGAATACATTCCCGTTGGAGGCCATTATTATCACCAGTGATATGATTAGAGGCCTAATTTAATTCCCATATGTACACACTAAAGTAACTGTCTCCTGGAACGTTTCGCAAAGGGAGTTTGTAAACGGAGATTTTAATTCCAAACAATGACATTTCATGTTGCATTATAGTTGCTTCAAGAACATATTGCTAAAGTAAAAGTATGGGAATCTTATGTTAAGAATTCACTTTTTGAAAAAAGTCAGCATGCAATAAAATGTCAACTGACCAGTTTGTGCTTCTGATTTTACGCCGCATGGGGATGTGGGGACTTTCACAATGTTTTTGCATATTTTCATGATGAGGACACATGCACAGGTCAAATATGCCATTTGCACATCATATTTTGCATTACAATATAACAGAGTTAAAATTACAAAACAGTCCCTAACTGATTTTAAAACAGGATTTGGTTAATATTTTATTAAAAATCCTGTTGTCCAAAAAATTCATTAAATGTGGAAAATTCAAGGATGCTTGGTTGCCAAGTGGAATATTTGTAAATACACATGTCGCAGAGGGAAACATCTATGATGTCACAGACCTTGTGATGAGGTTAAAGGGATAGTTCACCCAAAAATGAAAATTAAGTCATTAATTACTCACCCTCATGTTCCAACCCCGTAAGACCTTCGTTCATCTGCGGAACACAAAATATTAAAAGATAATTTAGTGAATTAAATCTGAGAGCTGCTGGATCCAATTCCATGTAACTAATAGGCTTCTAAGGGATTGAAACCTGACAGCCCCGAAAAGTCATTAAAGACATGTTAAAATAGTCCAAATGGCTACAGTGGCTCAATCTTAAGTTTATCAAGCGACGAGAATATTTTTTGCGCTCAAAAAAACCCTAAAATAACGACTTTATTCAACATCTCTTCTCTTCCGTGTCATTCTCCTAAGCTGTTGACGTAGTGTAACAGCGCAGCGCTTCTGTGTTACACGTCACACGTAGGCTCACTATTGGCCAACGCTGGTCAGTGTGTGATGCGTGTGACGTTCAACCAGAAGCGTTGCGCAATAACACTACGTGAAATCTCCAGGCCCAAAGAGAATACTTGAATAAAGTCCTTTTTTTTTTGCGCTCAAAAAGTATTCTCGTAGCTCGATAAACTTAAGATCTAGCCACTGTAGGCACATTAAATATTTAAACATTTTCTTCAATGACTTTCTGGGCCGTCAAGTTTCAATCCCTTAGGAAGCCTATGGAGGAGTGATCCACCTCTCAGATTTAATCAGAAATATCTTCATTTGTGTTCCGAAGATGAACGAAGGTCTTACGGGGTTGGTACAGCATGAGGGTGAGTAATTAATGACTTAATTTTCATTTTTGGGTGAACTATCCCTTTAAGCACCTTGAGACTCTGGCATATATCCAAACAAGTGCAATTACTCACTAAATTAAGCAATTCATGTTTACCACGATCAGCAGATTGTCACTCGCAGTGCAACAATAATAGCTTTCCAAGTCAACATAATTGTTCTGTCATAATAGAGAAGAGCAGGTTGTACACTCCTTTAAAAAAGAAAAGAAAAGACGTTTCACCTCCTTCAGGGTTCAGAGGTGTAGAGCAATTTCCTCTCATTTGTGGTTTATTCTCAAACCACAAACAATTGGGAAGAAGAAGAGTTCAGCTTTGGAAACTCCATTAATACCTCATCTGACCGCACACTGACTCAGTGTATATTTATGCCTGTCATCTTTAAATGTGCAATCTCACTCCACATGGGGCTTGACATAGGCTACATTTATAAAAAAAAAAAAAAAAAAATTCCAAAAGGAGGTTTCCACAGTGATGCCATTGAAGAACCATTTTTGTTGCAACAAAGAACCATTAAGTGAACAGTTCTTAAAATAACCCATTTTTTTCTTAGTGTGAAGAACATTTTAATAATCCAAAGAACCTTTTACCACATAACCTTTTGGTTCCATGGATATTAAAGGTTATTTTTGTTACCACCAATGCCCATAAAGAAACTTTATTTGTAAAGGGATCATATAAAGTGATAACGTCTCTTCAGAAAATTTGAACTAAACCGCTCAATTCATATGGATTAGTTTTATTGTCTGTTTATTAACTTTTTGAAGCATCAAAGTGGTAGTTGTGTAGCTGTCAATGGAGGACCAGAAATCTCTCAGATTTCATGAAAAATATCTTCATTTGTGTTCCAAAGATGAATGAAAGTCCTACGGGATTGGAACAAGATGAGGGTGAGTAATTAATGACAGAATTAAAAATTTTGGGTGAACTATCCCTTTAAGAGTGAAGACTTCTTTACTCGTTAAAATTTTGAAACACACTACTTATATTGGCATAAATGAGCAATTAATCTCTATATTCCTTATATGTATTCTATTACTCAACTCCTGTGCCATATACCATACACAAAACTTTCTTTCTTACAACATGGATATAAATAATTGAAAATGCTGGCAACACCCACACAGTGCGTCCAGAAGTTCTGCATTGCTCAGAGACTGTTTGTTCTAGATATTTATCTGAACGAAAAGCAATGCTCTCAAAATCACATCCTTTGTTTACATTAATCCTGACGTATTGCTTAATTGTTTTGAATGTGAAATGGTTCATCAAATGGCTGTTTTTTGGTGCGTCATAGTCAGACAGAGTCATTATTATGACCATCAGGAATGTACCAGGAATATGGGAGAATATTCAGATATAAATCATTGTATATTATATTATATTATATTTTCAGGGAAACGCACAGCTAAAGTAGTTCTAGAGAGGTCTTGACCGCATTACAGTTTATATCACTTCGCCAAAAGATATCAGTTTTTTCAAATATCCTTACAGCCCACAGTCAAGAACTAAAACCCACAAGGACACTGACTGAGCAAATAAATGTAGTAAACAATAGGATAAAAAAAGACAAATTATTTCCATGTTTTTTGCCACAAAATTACGTTTCATTGAAATACTCTTTCTCACGCCCTCTCCCTCACACAGATGCACACACACTTTGACAAAAACGTTTCATCAAACGTTTTATATATTCTTTAATTTGACAGAAATCGTTGCTTTGACGATTTTATCAGGAAAATAATTAAGCAACTTAAAAGCTACATGACATTTCTCACTAGCAATGTAATAACGGCGCTGTTCTTGAAGCAGATAAACTTACAGTTTCGCCATTAGAAGAGACGCACAAACGGAGGTAATTCATACACACTTAATTTCTCTCTCTAATAACTGCATTAATAACTACATTAGACTGTGGCTCAAGTCTCTGTCAAAAACCTGACAATGTCTTTAAATACAACATCTGAACAATGTATTTTATTTTTATACTTGAACAATTATATCATATTATATTTAAGCATATAGGTTACAAATTTGCATGTTATATTTAATAAATAAAAATTATGTAATTATTTTGATATATTTATTTGCCTGTTTTAAAAGTGTTTATAATATTAATTTTAGTTAGTATTGAATTGGCTTTTTAAGGTAAGCTAGTGAAGCATGTGATGTTCTAGCCTGTGGAGTTTACATTCTAATGTGATATTTGGCTAGTTTTGCGGTTAATAGAAAACTAGTTATGTATGATAAAAAATGCTTATTGTGCATAACTGGAGTCATGTTGTGATGCGTGCGTGTAGACAGGCAGATGAAGACAAGGATGAATAAAGTATGAGTCTAAACAGGCAGCAGGACACACACAACTTGAAACGTTGACCGAACAGGGAATGAATGTGAGGGATGAACTTTGTGAGGGAATAAACACAAACTAGGATAATTAATGAAACACAGCTGACAAACTAATAATGACTGTAACCATGGAGATAGATGAGTGGCGGGAATCAAAGACATGTGACAAATGACAACAACCTGAAAGTCCATGAAAACAACACTAAACAGAACATAATGCGACACATGTATTATTTAACAATAATTTCTCTCTTAATCCTCATTTCCTTAAACTGTCATACTTGGCATGACATTATTTACTTTTCAGCGAGATGTGAGTCATGCATAAAAACGACGTAGTAAATAATTACCTCATGACAGATATATTTGTCTCATGGAGAGTAGAGCCTTACAACAACTCTGTAATTCAATGAAACTACTACAATGGCCTTGTTGAACATAGAAAACGTTCAGCCCACAAAACATGAAATGAAACTTTAATCTAATTGCACAAAGAATCAGCCATTGTTTGGAACTAGGGACAGTCACCAACAGTTTACCTGTTGAAAACTCTTCTGTTCTTTCCATTCAGTTTAATTCCTGTAACCCATACCTCTTCTTGTTTTCACCTATAAGCTTGGAAATGAAAGTAGCTTGGATGATTGATAGATGCTAAACAAGACATCTTTTTGAGTTCACACCACAAAGGTCATTATCATAATACAATACATGGTAGGCGATAAATACAGAGACCAGAGACTAAGAAAACACCAACCTACATTCTACAATTCCCATTTTAGCGAATTATCAACACAAAAAGAATGTGCTTTAAATAAAATCGTTAAAATTGTGAAAGTGAAAGCATGTTAGGTATAAGCACCAGGCCAAAAGGGAAAGACATTGAGATTGACGGACATTGACCATTATGTTGGAATGCAGAAATTATGGTCAAAGGTCTTTTGTGCAAATGTTTTTGTTTACTTGGGATATTCCAAGCTCGAACAAAACACAAGAACATTGTCAAACCCCTAACTTTTAGCGTTAGATATAACCGATGCCACTCTCAAGGGGATTTTTTTAAGGTGTAGAATGTGAACCTGTCGAGTCACAATGACAAACAACTAATTTTGGTTTACCTGGGTATTTTGCCAATGTTCTGAGATTAAATGCCACTTTATCCATCTTATTTTTACCGTATTGTGGGTGGAGTGTGAAAAGGCTTCTGGTGTCATTTTACTTCCAGTAAAATACTCACCTTGACATTTCACTTCCAGTTACAGTATTTTACCTGTACAAATACAGTCCTTTCTGCTGCATTACATTGTAAACTAATAATTGTTATATTATTTTAATGTATTACCGTAATAATAAACACACTGGTTTGTAGCGCAAATACAGTTTACTGCACTTTGTTATTCTTCTAGCTATTTCCGAATAGCAAATAATGAATCGGAAGTCTTGCGCATTCAAAGAAATGATTGTACTTGCATTGCAAAATAAGGTTTAAATCTATAGAAATGTAAAAGACACAGTCATGGAAATGCATGCTGAAAAAAATAGAGGCGAGGGATCTGTGAGAAGTGCTCTGACAAATGTTGCGTCGCAAACAACATGAGTTTGAGTCTTGGCTCAAGGCCTTTTCCTGGTCTTGATCCCCTCCCTCCTCCATTATTCCGTCAATTAAAGGTGAGAAAGCCCCTCTTCTCCCAAATAAAAGAGGAAAAGGATGCATGCTATCAATGAATGAAAAAGACACTCATCTGTTGCTCGACAGGTTCAACTGCATGTGATGTTTTCCTGTGCATGACACTGATCACACAATTGCCTTATAATGACCTTAGTGAAACCAGACAGGTGACAAATATAATCTAAGGCAAATGCAAAACTGAAACTAAATAAGGCAGAGGTGTGTGGAGAATGGAGATGTTAAAAAGCACAATTGTACTAATTCTGTCCAATTAGAAAACAGTAAAAAAGAGGCACCGTGAAAGAAACGCCAAAGTATATTTTTGACAGATGGTGGTGTGGAGAATGTGCCCTGAAAAACTGGGAAACAACCAGCTTTTAATTACCACATGCCTAAAAGAGGGATGAACGTCTCATTAGTGCAGAACAAGTTGACGGGACTCTGCTGACACCATTTACCACTGGCTCTAATTGCTGAAATTACTGAAGGCCTGTATGTGTGTCCTGTTCATGTGACTCTGTGCTGCTCTGATGGTTAGGTTGTCAAGAAAGATACCAAATGTGTGAACTTTATTGAGACACATAATAATAATAATATATACTTCTACAATTATGATATAAACAACTGGCCATCTTATAATTTTACATTATGGTTTCAACTTTTTTTGTGGCGTAGATGAAGGGAAGTGTGAAGGTGTTGGGAATAAGTTAGCGTGCAAATGCCTTTTCCTCTGACTAATGTAATCATGAAAATCATTGTGAGAAAATAGGCAGGGAGCAAAACAGTTTCCAATGATTAAACATTTGGGAAAAGAGCTTATCTTATTTCCCTTCTCTTAAACACATGAATAGCAGAGGGGATTTACATGTTTTGTTTTACTGTACACTGAAAAGAAATTATTGTGGAAACAGATTTCCCTTACGATATTGCTAGTAAATTTCACAAAGCAACAGCGAGTAGCGCATTTAATTCTAAGTGAAATTCTGAAGTAGAAAGACTTGTAAGATGTTCTCTTGTAACGTGGCTACTGCAGACAAGAGCCGTTGGATCCAAGTGCAGTAAACACTTATTGAAACAGGACAACTGAAATAATACCAAACAAGGAACAAGATAAATCCAGGCACATGAACAAGAAGCAAAAACAAACGCACATGATACAACCACATATTGACTGGGGTAAAGGGAATACAAGGTTAACACGTGTTTACAGTGATAATAGAGTGGCTAATTGTCATGGGAACACACAAGGGTAAGTAAGGGAACTAACAAGCCACACCTGGGGAGACTAAGCAACATGAAAAACTACAAAGAACTACAACACATGGCACAAGACAGGAAATAGCACAAAAGTCCTCACACAAGACAGGGGAACACAGGCTGGGATCATGACAAATCTTTGTTTTATTTACAACTTAGATATTCTTTACAATGTAGAATTGATTGATTGATTGATTCATATTTTATTAAATTGAAGTTATCTGACACATAAATCATTTCTCAATGTATTAATCAGATCAATCAACCTCAGCCTTGCTTTTCATGAAAAAGCATGAAAACCCATCAGACACAAAAACAGTTTCTTGCACAGGGCAGTAACTTCTATGAGCAATATAACGACTAAACCTGTGCCTTCACTTTATTTCTGTTATTGACATTTTGTTTCATGTTCTCCAGCAGGATTTAAGAATGATCCAAAGTGGATGTTGAGCTTCAATGGAAGCAAGAATATATGAGCATCTATACAAAGAGTAATTCAATTTCTTTTCACTTGAAAGAGCAAAGTAAGGGATTACTCTTAATTTTTCTGTCATTTAATTACAGTTATGATGGAATTGCATTGAATACTGTATAGACTATAGAGTGTAAAAAATAGTGTATTTAACATTCAAATTTAATGTCTAATGTTAAATAGTTTTTAATGTAACCTTCTCAATTTAAATGCTTTGGTCTGTTCAAGAATAATCTCCTAAATTTTATATTATTTTGAGATTTAAAAGAGTAGTTCCATGTATATCCTTGTATTGTTCAATTGGTCGAGGTTGATTTCAATTAAGTTAAATTCAATTCACATTTATTTGTAACGCTTTTCACAATACATATTGTTTCAAAGCACCTTTACAGAAAATGCATTCTACATTATAATTGTGAGTAATCTGTTATACAAATAGTTAACTAAGATAACACAAATCATGCAGATAGCTAACATCATGTATTCATTTAGGCAGAAGCAATGAGCTCATTAAAGGTACACTATGTAATAATTCTTATCAAAATATCCCAAAAACACTTGCACAGTGTAATATATTTTTTAATTGTGTACTTACATTATCCTAAATATTTCCAAGAATTTTAATAAAATTTTAAATAGTATCGTCACTTGTTGCCTGTCAATGACGTAATATCTGCGTTATCCCTGGTTTCCACAACTGCATATTGCGTAAAATCTAGCGGCACGCTGTTATTGCAAACTTCGACTTGACTGAGCTTCACCACTTGAAAATGAATCAATGTTATTTAGCTCAACATGATGAAATGTTAAAATGTGATCAGTATATTATTCGAATGTTGATCTAGCTTACTGCTAGTCTCATATAGCAAACAAAATAACACATAGAATAACATTATAACTTTCAACACACTCAAATGCTGTTTTGTATGATAGTGTAACGTTAGATCAAGTGAAACAGCGCTGCGTTACCTCACAAGTTTCATTCGTCAAATAAACTGACCTGTATGAGTTTGGTAGAATGAAATGTCCTCATTCCTAATATCCGCGGGACTCACGAGAGGCGCTGATTTCTGTCTCTCATTGGCAATCATGACCTGCTTCATATCACAGTCATGTTAAAAAGCATGAATGTATTCACTCATCCATAAACATTATTAGATCCATCGGCATGACGGCAAGTTCCATGATCCGGCTTATTCACTGCATCATCAATATACGCCTTTGTTATTGTAAGACGTAACCCCTAGCAGCGAATCAAATTACATATTGTAGCTTTAAAACAGTTATTACAAGTCATGATCATAATGAATACAATATATGGAATATTTTGAAGTTGTGTATGTTGATTCAGAGTTTGCATCATCTTGGCGTCATCTCTTCACAGGTGTTGGGGCATCTAAAGTCTTCGTAAGAGGCTGGATCCAAACTGGAGGTTGCGTAATCTTTAGTCACCTCTGGATGGGCATCGCCAGATAAAACAGAAAAGCAAATGGAAAATAATTAGCGTAGCTGCTGTTCATAACATTTCAAGCAATACACAGTCATGTGCTTTTGATCTGATATAACTGGAGTACAAGGTTATGAGATGCATTATGTGAATGCTTGGTTTAAAAAAAGGTCTCCCTCCTTTAGTGGACTTAGATATCCTAGGTACTACAAAAAGTTCAAAAGTAAGAACTCATTTTGGCAGCTGCATTTTGGACTAACCGCTTGTTTATTGAGGATGCAGGATCCAGTCTAGAGGTCATGAATGCATGAATTAGCTTTTCTAAATCAGAAACAGATAGCATGTTCCATAGCATAGCAATGTTTCTGAGGAAAAGGCTGTTTTTGTAACATGAAATATGATTTTCAAAAGACAATTTGCTGTCTTATATAACACCCAGGTCTTTAACTAGAGGATGAAGTAACAGTAGATCCTTCTAGATGCAAATTGTATTCTAAGAGATTTTGTGTACAGGTTTTTGGACGAATTAGTAATAGCTCAGTCTTCTAGAAGAAAATGAATGGGTGTCGAATGCAGCAGCAAGTAAGGCTACTGAGATGCAGCATTGATCAGAAGCTAGAAGTACAGTAAGTCATTTGTAATTTTAACAAGCACAGTTTCGGTGCTATGAAGTGGCCTGAATCCTGTCATAAATGGAAGATTTGAAATGGGTCTGTAATTTGACAATTCATTTGTATCTAGTTGTGGTTTCTTAATGAGAGGCTTAATAACAGCCAGCTTAAATGGTCTTGGCACCCAGAGACGAATTAATATTGAGAAGAGGCTCTTCTGCTACAGGTAACATCTCTTTCAGTAATATAGTGGGTATTGGATATAAAAAAAACATGTTGTAGGTTTAGATGCAATGATACGTTTATTTCTCTTCCTGTCCTAAAGCATTGCAATTGTTCTTGAGGGGTGATCAATAATTGAGGCTGGATCATAAAACGTTGTCAAATTGTGTTTCTAATGCTTTCAATTTTCTCAGTGAAGAAATTCATAAAGTCATTATACTATTTAGTTCAGGAGTTTATTTGTTCATCTAGCATTTGATTGTAGGTTATGAGTTTCTCTCTTGAGAGCATAAGTATGGTTACTGTGGGAGTTTATATGGGATTCAGAAAGTAATTAGTATAATGCAATACTTTCTAGAGAGAGTAATAATCTAATCTAATTACTCTTGAAGATGTAATTAGTAGCTAGTAATTAATTACTTTTGTATAGTAACTTACCCAACATTGGTGACAGAAATAGTGTGGAATGCAAAATATTATTTATTAATTTTGCATTCGTTTCTTTGTTTTAAAATTTTCTAAATCATGAACACTTTCAATGCGGTCTCAGACTGTTTTGAATAGAATAGAATTGTTTGCAGAAATTAGTTTTCTATTTTATGGCAAGTGCCTGCTTAGTATGCTAAAGTCTCAACTGAAATTGCAGAACAGTAAAGAAACCAGTTGATTGTTGCCTTTCATTAAAATAACAGGGTTTCTTTTCTTTTGTCATGCAGGGGAAACATTTGAAACAACCCGAAGCTCGCCCTATACGTGTCCCTATAGTGTATTGTTTTGTTTATGTGAAGAAACAAAAAACATAAACGAAAATCCGCTCTATGTTTGAGGGGGAATTTCCAGTATCTTTACGCTGGTTTCTGTTATTCCTGCACTATCAGATGCAAAAGAGCTCTAATAAGCCAAATTATTTTTGTGAAGTAATGCCAAAATAAGCAACCGGCTTCAAAATTACTTAACTTCCTGTTTATTTTCCTGAGGATTCCCCCCTCTCATTAAATCTCAAGATGCCAAGATTACACAGAATTATAGAAAATTAAAAAGAATTGAGGGGGATTCTCTGAACGGTTTGAGTCACTTCTTCGGGAGTGATTAGTCAATGCCGAAGGATTTGACAGGTGCTGCATATTTGAAAATCCTGCATATAGAGGAAAGGATGATATGCTCCAACTGCTGTATACGTTGTCTGGACACTGTAAAAAAAAAAGTTGGATGAACTTAAAAAAGTAAGTTACCTGGTTGCCTTAAAATTTTGAGTTAATTGAAATTAAAACTTTGAGTTAATACAACAAAGGAGATTAGTTTAATAAATAGAAACTCAAAATATTATGTTATCTGAACTACATTAATTATCTAAGTTGATTTGACAAAATATAAAAAGTTGTGATAACAAATCATGAAAATAATTTTTTACAGTGTACTTCGTTTTTCGGTTTTACTCTTGAAATTACCTGCTCAGTGGGTTAAGTGCAATAGTCAGCCAAACTTTCCAGTAGATTGACACCCAGACAGGAATCGTTCAATAACCCGTTCAATGATTTAGAGTAAGTACATAAATTGCAGTTTTGCTTTCATCTTAACAAAATAAACATCACCTGCTATTCTTATTATAATCAAAACACGTGGCAGGAAAAGGTGTGCAGCACTTGTGCTTTTGGTTTCATTTAGTCAGCATTAATCACCGTAACGTCACTATATTGTAGTAGTATTCCGGTCTGACCTCAGATTATCTGACTCCTTTCTTATCATATATACAGACCTTTATCTGACTCAGATTTCCAAGAATTTTCCCAAGCAATTTTCCCATTCTTTTTTCGAATGAGCAGACCTGCAATCATTTGAAATAACACTAAGACCATATACAGTAGTAATGCTTCCAATATAAACACGGATGGATGCCAGACTGAATTCAATACCAGAAATGCATTCTTACTTCAGAGACATCTGTAAGTAATATTAGGCAAAACATGGATAACGGAAATGTCCGCCACACTGGTCTCGAGTCTCATGGAGGAGCTCTGAAAGGATAAAGGGAGGAGTGATGACAGTGGAAGATGAGAGAGGACCAGACCTGGACTTCATGTTGTTGTTTTTGTTTTATTTTATGGCACACATGAGGGGCTGCTGCTTTTCTTTTTTGTTGTTGTTTATGTTTATATTACTCTTAAAGTTTTATTAAATATTCCCGGTTCCCGCCTCCTCCTTCCCTGCCTTAATCAGTAACTGTGCCAGACAGTTGTTACAGTTAATATACATTTCCAAATGCTTGCATTCTTTGAATTATTTTATTTTATTTTAATTTATATTTTATTCATATGGACCGTGTGTTATGGATAAGCCTACGGCTTTATCAAATTATGTGGAATTATGTATCCTTTCCAATTCCTGTCTGTGTGGGTGTGCAAAAGAAAGACTAGATAAACATCTTTCCTGGCATGTCTCTTTTAGTTACCAATCAGTCACATTTTAAGATGCTATTGTGTTCATCCAATAGAATAAAACACGGAGACGAACCCAATTTCACTATCAGTATATCTCAGGCTTATTTATCCACAGATACATGCATGTGATGGCTGTATCATTTCATTGTTATTAATGTAGTATCATTGGACACTGCAAATGTATATTTGCTTTTCAAAACACATGCAAATGTAGGCTATACACTTCTTTGCACACTGAAAATGTCATCCAAAAACCCATCAAAAAACATTTATTCAAATCACACTACTATTAAATCAACATTAATGGGTATTTCCATAGTTATGAACAGAATGAAAAAAGCAGATCGATCTAATACTTTTGAATGCTGATTTAACCAGCCATAATGCAAGTCATAATGCTTAGATATTGCAATTATATAGCTAGTCTCTATCACATTATAGACATAATATACCCTAAAATTAAAGAAAACACCAGACAGGATTAGTAGTCATAATTCATAGAATCAATGAAAACCCGCGAGTAAGTGATGTTGACGTCAGTGTTGTCAATCCTACTTCTGCATTTTCATTATTTCACGACACTATTCACTCAGAATGTAACTGCAATAACCCTATCTGTTATTTAAGTTATGGCTTGATGACGTATAATATCAATAAAGATGTGATGCGTCTTGGATGATTATCCAGACATTTACGAAAAAAGTTGCCAAGTAGCATAAACTTTAGTTTACAGAAACTAAAAGCAATAAAATTGCTTCCCTTTGAACATGCAAGCTGAAAATAAACACTATTATAAATGAAAATCTGAAAGGGGAAGTCTTGTTACTTGCACATATCAATGGACCATTCACAATCCAACTTTAAAATTGATTTCCCTACATCCAGAGAAAAAGATTAGCAACTCCTCTCAATCTGACTATAGGGCCTACTGGATTCATGTGATGCATTGCACAGAAATTAAGACCAGCATGCATCAATACTTTCTATGTTCGCTGTTTGTTTTAGAGCAGTCACAACACGATGTGTCCAATTTCACTATGTCTTTCCCTGTCTGCCAAGGTTTCGAGAACACCACCAAAAACACGAAACATACATTGAGTCAGTGGCGATGATACATAAGGGCCAGGGTGACACTGACCTACTGAGATTTACGGCTGGTCCACCTGATCAAATGAGACACAAATTATAATTTTTTGTGGGAAATTAGATAAAATCATGCATACGTAACAATAATAATAATCACTAAAATTATTTAATTGCACAATAAATCTCTTATTTACATTATCTCTACAAATGAGGATTTGAAAATGTGCAGAACTCAGCACTGGACAAAAAAATGGTTTTGAGTGCGTGGATTCTAATTTAAACACCTCTGATTGGCCATGCGTTCAAGAAATCAACAGACATGTCTGTGATTGGCTACATTGACACTGCAAAAACACGTAATTAGAAATAACTTTAGTAAATAGAAACCTTTGATGCTCTTCAGAGGCCAAATACAGATACGTACCGGATTATTTGTCAAAAAGCCAACATGCTATTATTATTATTACGGAGAAAACTGATCCTAGACCAGCAGTTATGGACAGTTCTACGCTAGACTCAAGTCCGTGGCCAGGGAAAGGCTATAAACTCTTACACACTCGGTCTTGATTATTTATCTTTGTTTATTGTTCTAATTCTGTTCATTGGTTATTTTATGAATTTGGTTGTTTTGTTTAAACTATTGGATGACAATAAATCACATTTAACTAATCTTAATTGTCAAATTATTTTTTGTAAAATAATGTAATTTAATGCACTGGACATCCTATTTCACCAAGGTCCACTCACTTTAAAATGTCTGGCCTCACCACTGCATCGAGTATGTTTTTAATAACAATAATTATAAAACGTCATTGAGATACAGTATTACAAACTTGATCCTAATGAAATCATCTCACTTCAATTATTCAATTACTATTCAAATGGTGATTAATCTACACAGAATGGAATCCAATTCTGCTCAAGTATTCTGTTACTTCATAGAAACCAATCAAGGAAGACTGTGTAAATAAGTTAATAATCTATCTTCAATGTGCTCAGCGCCAAATTGAACTCTGGCATCGACATTGCATATTTTGTGGGGCGGACAAAATAATGCTGCTTTGGTGTGGGTTATGCAACAAGTCTAAGCAGAACTTCACTAATTTGAAAAAACATCTGGGGGTTTTGTTGCGTGTTTAGTTTATTCTAAAAAAACATCATTAATTTCATTAGTTATGCTTGTGTTAAACGATCAAAGCCCTGAGGAAAAACACAAGGATTTATCACTGCAGGGGAAATGAAACTGTGTTTAGATTCCACTGCTACTGGTGCATGAACGTATGCATTGCAAGACTGGTATGCTGCAGATTCATGTGTTATTAGTCAACAGGGAAAGAGCTCAGAACTCGAAACTTTAAACCAAACACACTTTTCCGCAGATAAAATGAATGCACAAGTCCTAACAGAAATGTTTACGTGTGTGCATATAATTCTATTAGCAACACTTTGTTTACAAGGGCCCTGATGATTCTAGCCTGGATGCCAGCCCGATCCCCGCCCACAACATTTTTTGGTCGGGAAGTTCGGTCTGGACTCGATCCATTGAGGAGTAATTATGATCGGGTCAGAAATCGTCGTGCCAATCAAATTGCCAGGGCGGGCTTTATACGATGATGCACAGATTATCTGCAGTTACGTAATCATCATGTCATCAAACGTATTTCTTTCAAAAATGCTTTTCGTGTTTGCAAATACTCTGCGAATCATTAAATTCTTTTTGCAACACCGGCAAAGATTGTTAACACTCAATACTTTTCCAGAGTACGTGCAGTTGAGTTCTGTTGACAACTATGCGTCGCTCAACATACGTCACTTACTGCGTTGCTCTGATTGGTTGTAGGTCTATCCAATTGAGTGCAGAGTTGTTGTTTTTCCTGGTTCGATTAAGTCACGCCTCAGAATCAAAGCCCTATGGAGCAGTATCAGACTCAAATATATTGACAAAGTCAGGCTATGATGATTCACAAAGAACATTTAAATAAATATAAGCAGCCTTGTAAAATACACACGGAATGTCCAGATAACACGTTTGTTATAAACATAGCCTAATTTATGACAAGCTGAAGATGTTATGATTATTTGGAAATTTTAACATGCTTGTATGATTCTTTTGCAAAATCATCATCAAACAACATTCAGACATCAAATATGATCACAGGAGTCAGGACACCGTTCAAAACATCCTCATCATTAACACACTCTCATTATCTACTGCATGCTGGTGTTTTTCAGAACGCATCCTGTTTTCTCTGTGTACAAGTTAAACGGGAGAGCAGGAAGCTGCCAGATTGAGTCTTAATGCTTCACTTTTAGTGGGTCTGAATGAGAGGAGGGGGTGATGAAGGGCCTCGCTTACACTCAGAGATGGAACAAGGCCAACACCAAGGCCAAGGACCATTTCTCCAAGATCACATTCCCTGAATTCTTCCCATCATTTGTGCAAAAATTGGTTCGGTAACTGTACGGGAGGCCGATGAACGTGGACGAGGTCCAGAAGACGATAATTTGGAGTAACGATTAGTGCTGACAATAGACATAAAGTGGACAAGGAGTTTATGAACTTGAATGAGACTTGAAGTTGCATGATGAGAGCGTTTTTAGATAATCTAATAAAATGAAAAGAGAAATACAATAAAACATTAGTGAGGTCATATCTTGTATTTAACATCAGCGATATTTGTCTAGGCCTTGAATAAAACCCAAGCATCGATGTTTTACCACAGGTTTAGGCTCAATAAAAAATAATATATTGATCATAGTGAAATAATTTGAGTCAAAATTGCACATTAGTCACACAAATAAAGTGGTTTAGCCTACTGGTCTATTTCACAAAAGAAAGAGGACACAGGTTAGGCACTTAGACTTCTTATTCAGGGAAGCTCCTGAAAAAAAGTTGCTTTGTTTTATGATAGTGACAAAGGAATAAACGAGACATAAGACATACGAGACAGATAAAATAAAAACATGATTGTGATAGCCTTTATGGATTGTCTGATTTCTTCAACCGTTCATTCACCATACAGACGGTTGGTCTGGGAACGCCCCCGAGAACTAGTTGCCAACTGTATGTATGGTAGTGTTAGCTTTCCATCGTAGGCTATAAATATTTCTACCTAATATGGTGGTCAGAATCCACGTCAGATCACAAACAGAAGGCATTCAAACATGAAAGTGAGTTGAGGTAAATTATTTTAAAAGTCTTTAATGCTGACAGAATCATCCGGGGCTGCATTGTCCCGGCTCAGGTAAACTCCGCCTCTGTTACCACTCCTCTAGCCCGAGTTGGACCGCTTTGAAACACTTTGGCCTTGTTCACACTGCAGTGGCTTAATGCTCAATTCCGATTTTTTGAAAAAATTTGATTTTTTTGCAAGGCCATTCACATTTCCAATTAAATGCGACCTTTTGTTATCTCCTGTGTGAACGTGAAATGACCCAGAAGTGACCCGCATGCGCAGAAGATTACTCAACGGTACGACGTCACCTGCTGTTTGCTGAAGTAGCTAAACATGAATGTCAACAGTGGAGCTCGTTTAGCAATATTAAAGTTATTTTCCCAACAGAGCCAGCACAATTACAATCTTCTCGTTTAAGAAGAAAATTAAGGAGGAGGAGAGCGTTTGAGCGCCTTCGATTAACTCTGTCACGGGAAGAGACACGTCTGCGGCGGACCATAACAGTGCAGCGCGTGGAATGTATTGGCTAGCTACAGGTGCGTGCTATCGTACGATAGCTAACTTGTTTATCTTCTCATTCCCCCGCCTCTCAACGCAGAATTATGACGTTTGTCGCATATCAATGACGTGCGGGTCGGATACATGTGACCTGGCCGTTCAGATTGAGGTCGCATTTCAAAAGATCGGATATCGGATTTGGACCACATACCCAAGTGGCCTGGGTCGCATTTGAAAAGATCGGATCTATGTCGTTCAGACTGTCATGAAAAGATCAGATACAGGTCGCATAGGGGCAAAAAAATCGATTGTGTCGTTTCAGCCTGCAGTAGTGAACGTAGCCTATGTGGTCCAAATCCGATATGTATCCGATCTTTTGAAATGCGACATCAATCCGAATGGCCAGGTCACATGTGTCCGACCCGCACGTCATTGATATGCGACAAACGTCATAATTCTGCGTTGAATTCTTACGCCCGCTTTTGGCTCGACAGTGGAAACGCGGCCAACCAGGGCCAGACAGACTTATAGGCCACAACACGGTGGCATCTTGCACGAGGATCTCATGCAAGCAGATGATATAGGGTAGGTGTTAACTGTCCTGTCAGGACTTCTGAGTTGGCCATTTTTGGGGGGAAAGGTGCCTATATTTTGATATAAATATTAGCTTGGCCTCACAGGAAGCGAAAAAGGGATGCTGCATTTATTTTGTCACGTTAAACAGTCATTAATCGCAAAATTGTTAGCATTATTTTAATCTACTCTACTAGGCTAATCAGTTATTTTTTTGTTAAATTGGATAGCGTTTCATTTTAACTAGGCTATTTAATTTTTCTAGCGTTCCTCAATCAGGAAGGGTGCATTTTAATTGGAAATTCTCATCACACATGACTGCACTTGGTATGAAAATTAAGTTATTTTATGAAATGAGGACTTGGAAAAAAATAAGATAAGTTGTAGCCTAGGTAATATCCCGATTCCACCACATTACTGAGAAGGAAGTGTTTGTTAGTCTATAGTTTTATGGGGCACTTTACCAGAATAACCTCAGCATATTCCAGTTTCCTGTTCCTGTTTGTAGATTCAATGACCTTCTGCTTGCAACCTTACGTTTTTTCCCAAGTCAAACATTCTGGTTTTTGCATTTAACAAATTTTATTTTCTTGAGATATATATATATGTGTGTGTGTGTGTGTGTGTGGTGTGTGTGTGTGTGTGTGTGTGTGTGTGTGTGTGTGTGTGTGTGTGTGTGTGTGTGTGTGTGTGTGTTTGTGTGTGTATTTTTTTTCTTTCTGTCTCTCACTTTTCCTCTCTTCTGTGTAAGGTCTTTGACCTGAAGGATACAGTAAATCGTGTTCTCTAACTCCTGATGACAGTTGGCAGCTTAGCGACCCAGCAAGAGGTCAGAGGTCACAGAGCTCACAGTCAGCTCCCGGTTAAGCAAATCAGAGAACAGGTCCAGCAGCAGCTGTCCTGTTTTCTAGAGAATATTTTAAGGATTGTCATGGGGCCACACTGAATCAGACCCACCAGCAGTGGTGATGTTGACCTTTTTATGTTATCATTCAATGAACATCCATTTATAAATTCCTTTTTAGTGCAGATTCATAATATAACCTTTTATGGCTATGGCAAATTTGAAACCAAACCATCTGTTGATCATTAAGTTCCGAGGAAACATTTGAGATGCTGGATATATATATATATATATATATATATATATATATATATATATATATATATATATATATATATATATATATATATATATATATATATATTGTGGAGTTTTGACTAATCAGCACATTGTTCTTATCTGTTCTGTCTGAAAATACAAGCCTTTCCTGTTGGGTGAAGAGTCAGCTGCCATGAGAGCATGTGCACTTTCACCTGAAGGCTAGTTATGCAACTGAGACTCACAAAGGTTGCATTTATTTGATCAAAAATACAGTCAAAACAGTAACATTGAAAGAATGATTACGATTTAGAAAGTAACTGTTTTCTATTTGAATGTAATTTATTCCTCTGATGGTACAACTGAAATTTTAGCATCATTACTCCAGTCTTTAGAAATCATTCTAATATGCCGATTTGATGCCGAAATTGTTATCCAAATCGCAAAACCTCATTCGGTAAATCAGCCTTTTCCATGTACAAATCCTCAACCTTCTCAAGTTTGACAAAAACATGGTTATTGTCACAACAAAACTGTACACATTTATGAAATGTGTGTGTGTGTGTGTGTGTGTGTGTGTGTGTTGTGTGTGTGTGTGTGTGTGTGTGTGTGTGTGTGTGTGTGTGTGTGTGGTGTGTGTGTGTGTGTGTGTGCGTTGTGTGTGTGTGTGTGTGTGCGCGTGTGTATATGTGTAGTAGGCTACTGGGAGAGGTAGGGATCTTGATTGTTTAGTTTTGTCGGTGTGGGGTAGGGTTGGTTTTAGGAAAGGGGAAAAATCGACCATATGATAGTTTTAATTGTAAATTAATTTTATGGTTGTAAAATTGTATATTTTAATGTTTTGTATTTTACTCTGCCAAGGGACTACGGGCGGAAAATTGCACTTGTGCTACAACCTGGCACAATGCATCTCTCTTTGTTTTTAAACAAGGTTAATGTTAACTTGTGCATTGTCCCTATTTAAATAAATGAATCTGAATCTGAATCAGTTATTATTGATGCTCAATTATTAATAATGGTTCTTATTATTTTCAATGTTGAAAATGGATTTTGCTGCTTTTTAAAAAATATATTTATTCAGGATTCATTAAAGGTGCAGTGTGTAGCTTTTTGGCGACATCGCGGTTCGTTTGCGAGTTTACACTAAGGGCTCAGCCCACTGCTCACCCCTCCCTTTCGAAGAAGCTACGGTGGCTAAAATGGGACAAACATCGTTGTATAGCAGAGTACAGAGTAAAACAAGCCACAGCTACTGGAGTACACAGTCTTATAAACCACATCAGTGGATAAAGTTTACAAAGCCATAGTCAGGTGATGGATCAAGGGTCTATACATAATAATATAATATTGGTCTGACTGTCGACACCGACAGCAATCTCGTCACAGTGTTGTAAAATTATCAGCTGATTGTCTCCGAACGTAACCAGCACATTCTCCCCACATAGCAAACCATAATAAGCGAGGGAGTAGAACCACATGAAACTATGCAACTATAGATTTTTTTCTAACAGGGTAGTAAAAGTTTAGCTGGCTAATATGAGCTGGTTAAAGCCTTGTTTATACTCGACGCGTCCGCATGAGCCCAAAGGTGCGTGCGGCAAAAATGATGTGATTGTAATAACAGCGCGCGCGCGCCTCCGCATCCCCTAGACACCACTTATTACACACAATAGCCTTTTTTCTCTGATTTTGGAAACTCGATCGACTTAAAATGCTTCCAAGATCGACGGGTTGGTGATTCCTGTAACTGTTTTCCGGTCAATGACAAGAGTAATTAGCCTACTAATCAGCTGTCTCACGAACGTAACCAGCACATTTATCCCCACATAGCAAAGCCATAACACAGCGAGGGTGAAGAATTAAGTTACATGAAACAATCCAACTACATATTTACACCACTGACAAGGGAAAAACACTCACGGTGTTTATGACTAGCTTCTTCTAGCTTTCTGCGGCTTCTCTTTCAAGGTAGTGACGCTGTAACGCTGTTTGTTCGCTGTCGGCTACGGTAGAAATATGACGTCATAATATGGCGGCCTTCATAGAAGGGGATTCCCGCGCTTATGTAGATATAAATGCCTAATTCTAAGGTAATAAAAACATTACGGTTTATTAAGTAAGTTCTTTATACACAACTGAACACATAGTTATGGATGTCATATTGCATTTCTGTTAATAAATAGTCAAAAATGTTACACACTGCACCTTTAATGAATAGAAAGCTCAAAATAACAGTATTTATTTGAATTATAAATCTTTTGTAACATGTCTTTGCTCACTTTTGATCAATTTGATGCATTTTTACTAAAAAAACTTTTTGTCAAGACTGATAATAGTAAGAAATGTTTCTTGAGCAGAAAATCACCCTAGTAAGTGAGTAATGATGCTGAAAATTCAGATTTGCATCACAAGAATAAATTACATTTTAAAATATAATAAAAATAGAAAACTTTTCTTTTAAATTGTAATACAATTTTCATCAAATAAATGCAGCCTTGGTGAACATAATGCACCATTATGCAACATAATGCAAAAATTACACACTTTTGATTGATAGTCTCTACAGTCTCATTCACCTTTGATAATCTTTTGTTTGTTCCTTAAATTCTCTCTCACGCATCTCCATAATGAATTTTAACCACTCTTTCATCTATAAATGAGATGTGGACCTGGGAAATTTACAAATGAAGCCTTTGATCCTTCAGGAAGAATGAGGTGGTCCACTCCCATCTTGCTCACCTTTGCAACCCGCCCCTTTCCACCATCCCCTCCAAGAGACTGTACATGAGCTTGTAAGAAACCAAGTGTTGACAGTTGCACATGTATATGCTGAATCCTTCCAAATGGCAGGCTCTTTCACAAGAACTCTGCAAAGACTATTACTCAGATGTTTTGTTGTTCATTTACAGTTCATGTGTTTCTGAATGGGAGGTAATTTTTCAGGAAGGTTTATATGAGAAGGGTTGGCCCCTACTTTAAAAAAAATGCTTAGAAGATGTTATTTAAAGCTTGTGAGAAGTTCCAGAACAATGCTTAGAGGGGAAATGGGAAAATACTGTAGCCTCCGACCTGAGCAAATCCAAATGATCCTCTCGCTGAGATTTTAATCATGTTGAAGTGGAGAGAAGTCACTCAACACATAACAATGAAAGTGTAAAAGAAATACAAGTACGTTAGAGTCAGATTTCCAAAGTAATACAGATTTAACATGAAAAGATTGCGATAAGGTCCTTGAGAATGCAACATGATCATATTCTTGAGAAAATCCTGGCACTTTTTTGGCTAATATCCAGAGGCAAAAGTGAAGAGAAGGTTTAGACCCACCCAGATGCTGGGACAAACTCTTTGATGTCTGGGGAACCGAGCCGGCACACTTTCCTTACACCTCTCCTGAGGTGTGACTAAAAGGAGGAAATAGAGAGCCACCACTACGGGAAATTACTTAAAACCCTCAGCCCCCTCATTCCCAGTTTGGGCTTTCATGTTCATGGGAACAGTCTTTTCTAGACAGACAAAGTGTCTGTAATGGTTAGCTGACCTCTTACCCAAATATAGTAAAGACGAGACCTCTACCAACCCCATGGGTGCCTATGCACATGCACATCACTGAGGGAACTGGCCTTAACTTTGATTTGAAGCACAATAAAGACATCTCTGATCGAATCGGCATTCCTAATGAAACACTTTGCTTTGATGTGATCTGTCTCCGGGCAAACATCTACTAAATCGCTGAGATAAGCTTAGTATATTCACAAGAGCAATTTGTATGGAGACTCTTACACAGCTCAGTGGCATTTGGGTATTGCATGGGAACACAGTGGAATTACTTTTTGGGATCGCTAAGATTTTTTATTGTCTTTGAAAGAAGTCTTTTTGGGTGACCAAGGCTGCATTTATTTGATCAAAAATAAATACAGTAAAAAACAGTACTTTTGCGAAATATTATTACAATGTAAAATAACTGTTTTCTAGTTGAATATATAATTAATTTCTGTAATGCAAAGCTGAATTGTCAGTATCGTTACTCTAGTCTTAGTAGAAAATTTAAAAGAACCCCATATATTTTAAGGGTAACACTTTATTTTACGACCCGCAAACAACTGCGTAAGTAAACCGAAATTACGGTGTACGTTTCTGTAATTATAGCGTACTTCCGTATAGGTATAAGGGAACAACATGTTAAGTTTTGGGTAATAAAGGGGTAACAAGCAGATATACAACCTGTAAATAACTTCGTAAGTAAATTGAAATTATGGTGTACGTTTCTGTAATTATAGTGTACCTCCAATATGTTAAGTTTTGGGTAGGCTAATAAAGGGGTAACAAGCAGATATACAAGCACATTATTTCTAATGTAATTATTTTAAAACTAACAGGTACCTATTATGTTAATATATTCCAGGCAAAAATTGTACGTCTGTAAAAGTTATCATCACATTTCTGGCAAAATATGTTCTTGTGCAATTTTACAGGGTAATTTTGACATCTGTGGGTTGAAAATGAAACGTGTATGGCTGTATGTAAGCACAGTATGATAAAAAATGAATTTATTGGTGCCAAATGCCAAAATTAAATGTAAAATTGCACAAGAACATATTTTGCCAGAAATGTGATGATAACTTTTATATACAACAGACGTACAATTTTTGCCTGGAATATATTAAGGTACCTGTTAAAATAATTACATTATAAATAATTTGCTTGCATAGCTTTCCCCTTTATTACCTTATACCTACACGGAGGTACACTATATTTACAGAAACCTACACCGTAATTTCAGTTTACTTACGAAGTTATTTGCAGGTTGTATACTATCTGCTTGTTACCCCTTTATTACCCCAAACTTAACATATTGTTCCCCTATACCTACACGGAAGTACGCTATAATTACAGCAACGTACACCGTAATTTCGGTTTACTTACGCAGTTGTTTGCGGGTCGTAAAATAAAGCGTTACCATTTTAAGTACTGATTTATTTAACAGTAGCAGTATAAAGGAATTAATGCAGATTACATAATAGTGGGACAGAAAGGAATAGGTCTATTTTTTTATTAAGCAATAAGTCCTAGAAGAAATGAGAGGAAGTAAAACCAACAGTATGGGGAGATCAGCTACTTCCAAGACTTCCCATGGCTGTTTCTGTAACACATAAAACCAATCCTTAAACTGTGTCTGCATGTGACAAGCATAACATCAGAAATCTATGAAAACAAGATGGTGTTGCTGGAGTAGTGTGTTTGTTGTTAAAGAATGGCTTTTCGTCACCCCTATAATCTCAAAGAATGACTCAGCTGATGCTTGTTTGCAATGGAAGTGACCTCTGACCCTAACGTATGTTGGAGGTGGCCTTCTCATACTGTGAATCAGTAAATAGGAACCTGGAAAACAGTCTAGTGGCTAGATTTACATCTTGGAGGAAATGTAGCCTGAATTGATAACGTATATCCTTTCCTGTTTTTTAGCAGAATTTAGGTTTGTTTTTTTGGCTAAAGTTCTGCTTTGCGTTTTAACATTTATTTACTGCCAGGCCTTCCACTTTTATTTGTGCTGAGTTTATTAAGCAGGTTAATTAGGTTAAGTTCATATACCCATCGTGGAACAGTATTGTATTTGTTAAATAACTTAAACTCAAGCTATTCAAAAGTTTTTGTTTATTGAAATAAAGCTGAAATAAATATTAAATGGGAAACTTGAAAATATTTTTTTTACAAGTACTTTGGCAAGTACAATGACGTTGAAGTACTAAATTACTAAAACTGAAATAAAAAATAAATTAAAGAACTAATAAAAATTACAAAAGCGCAACAAAAAGACTAAAACTAAATTAAATGAAGGCTGAAAATATAAAAATAAAAGCTGAAGCTTTGGCTCAAGTTTTTACACTTATAAAAACACCATCATTTATGTAACTTAAAGGTATAGTTTACCCTAAAAAAACTCAAGTTCTTCCAAACATGCATTGAAGAAGATATTTTGAAGAAAATGGGTAACCAAACAATTTGAGGGTGAATAAAGAATGACATAATTTTCATTTTTTGGGTGAACTATCCATCTACTAAGTCACATAGTGATTAACAGTATTTTAACCAAACACAGTACATTATTTTGTAAAGTTATTGTAATACATTTTTGTATATTGCTAGAAAACAAGATGTAAAATGCTGCACATGGATCTGTATAGGGACCCAAAGGAATCATTCAACAAAATTAATCAGATTCCCATGTCTCATAAAGAGGAAGAGTGAATTTTTAGGCAAGTCTGATTTCTTCAGTCTGCTAATTAAAGTAACTAAGTGATACTCATATGGAAAGTAGCTTGTTACTGGAAAAGTGACTCTTTTTTTAACAGCTGAGCTGCTGTTGTCAAGCTACTTTTAGTTAGCAAATCGCTTACACGACAGATAAGATGAGCACGTTCCTCCTGAACTGTATCGTCGGCCAGTGGTTTGGTCAGACTGGAATACCCAGTTTCAGGATCCAGCACAGGGGTCAGTCCAAGATGTCCTTCAACGTGTTTCCCCACGGAAAAGCTTCCTGCTCCACTCAGTAGATTCTTATCGTAGCTCTCTCTCTCTCTCTGAGTGAGACTGAAACCCGCTTCCTTCCTCTACCTCCTTTCCCACACGGGACTCCATTGTGCAGTTAATGGAGCTGTCGGAGTAATAAGAACTTACACTGTAACAATGAGTTCCTCTTAGGCCTGGTCAGCAGTTTTGAAGATAATGTACAAGATATTGCTGACCTCACAGTCAGAAAAGATTCAGTCAGACAGAAGTAATATTCAAAACGACGGTATCTTCCACCTTGATGTATTTTCTTGTTTGTTTTTTAGTGATCGGATCAGATTTACTTGGCTGGAGTCCTGTCCTCATTCTTCATGATCACAGGGAGAGAAATGCATGATCGAGATTAAAGAATGCCTGATTTATTTCTATTGGCTTAGCTTCCAAGTCTTGAGATCCATACGGAAGTCTTGAGATCTATAGTGAAAACGCTTCTATTTGTTTTCGAATTTAATACGATTCTCAATACCAGCAGGAAATGACTGAGGTGCCCTTGAGAAAAACGCCTAACCCCCAATCGCTCCCCGGACCCCGCAGTGAATGGCTGTCCACTGCTCCTGTGTGTGTCCACGGTATGCAGTTTGTGTGTTCACTACTCACTGCTCCTAATGTATGTGCACTAACTTAGATGGGTTAAATGGAGAGGACAAATTCCGAGTATGGGTTACCATACTTGGCCTTCACGTCATGTACCTTTTGCCACTTTGATTTCTTGGATATGGTCAGTCTTCCTCCCCATCTCTTTGGTAGAAAAGGGGTTTGGCGAAGCTCCACTGACTGATGTCTGAGGTAGAGCGGAGGTGGACAGGTGGTCGGCCAGCTCTGCTATAGTCATCTGTGTTAATGTCCCTGGTCACGCCAGTTCCCTGTATACTCTTTCCCACGCTGCCCGGGGTCAGAGGGGAGCAGCCTGCCGGATACAGGCCTCCCTCAAGACACCATCCACCAAACACTGGGCTTTCAGATCACCCCTAAAACTCTCTAACCAAAGCCATTGCAAATGTCCAGCAGAAGCCATTTCTCTCTCATACACTTAGAAATACCGGACTAGAACCCTTTAATTATAGATCTTCTGCCTCTTTAGCTCTCAGACCTCATATACAAACACGCACACAAATATTGCTACAGTCTTAATTTCATGGCGAAACAGATCAAGATTTGAGTCTTTAAAAACATTCATAGATGAGGCAGTAATCATAGTGTTGGGCAAACTGAAAGAAAAAGCATGAGAGCTCATAATTCTTCTTGGAGAATGTAAAGAGACAGTCTCAATCTCAACACTGGCAATCGCTGATTTACGAACCCCACCATCCTCAGCGAAAGTTCCTCTCTTGGGACGGGGTTTGGAGGGGAGGCACGTGGGGGGATAATGTTCTCGGTCTGTATCCCACTGTTCTTGTTTTTATTTATGTGTGGGAGTTAATGTTGCCACTGCTTTTTCTCGGGCTTGCAAAGCAGACAAGAAGCCTCCATCTGTTCTTCGCTAGAAAGGGGAACAACAACAGTGAAAAAAGACAACATTAGCAGAACAAGCATGTTTAGACACTTAAAGAAATAATTCACCCAAAAATAATATTCGGTCATCATTTCATTCACCCTCATGTACTTTCTTGTAATGTCTCAGGGTTTTATTTCTCTTGTATATAATGAAAGTCAGTGGGGTCCATTTATGTTTTGGTTGATATCTGCTCATCTTTGGATTCCTCAAACATATCAGAAGTGCGTATAAGCACCTTTGACATTTCCCTCAGAGACAATAGCAGGAAATCTAGTGACCGTTCAGTTAGTTTTTTCTTCTACTTTCAGTTTAATGTGAGACAATGCACTTGTTTCGCCGTGTTTCTGCCCTGTAAGTGCACATTGAGATTGTGGCACTAATTACAGTGAGAAGGAAGGGTCTCTTGTTTTCTTTTGAAATTAGGTTTGTTGACTCTTGCTCTGGCATGTTTTTTTTTCTCTGTTTTGTTGTTGCCCGCTGTGACAGCACCCACCCATACCGCATTCTCTTTCCTCCCTCCACATCCCATCCGAAAAATCCACCCCGTCAGTGGGGCCTATATTTGTGTTGGGCACTTCCTATTCGACCTGACCTTTGACTTTCAGAGGCCCGGCAGCTGAACCTTGGAGGGTGGTGTCAAACCCTGACCTCACGATGTCTCAGTACAGACAACACTGCAACCACATTCCAACATGACAAAGTAATGTTTTACATTGTGAAATCTCCTGTTGATGGGTCAATGATATGATACTCGTGTTTTTTTTATCCATATCAATTAATTTATTAAAAATACACTACTGTTCAAAAGTTAGAAGTCTGTAAGATTTTTCAATGTTTTTGAAAGAGGTCTCTTAAGCTCAATAAGGCTGCATTTATTTGATAAAAAAATACAGTAAAAACAGTAATATTGTGAAAACTATTAAAATGTGAAGTTAAACTGTTTTCTATGAATATATTGTATCATCAATGTTGAAAACAGTTGTGCTTCTTAATATGTTTTTAATATGTTTTTTTGTGGAAACTGTGATACTTTTTTCAGGATGTAAAAAAAAGTTGAAAATAAGCGCATTTATTTGAAATAGAAATATCACTTTTTTATTAATTTAATGTGTCCTTGTTGAAGAAAAGTATAAATTATACTTTATAGATGATAAACAAATCATCAAAAATACAATTCATACAAACAGGGACTTGAATACACCTCTTCTGTGATAAACACATTTATAGTTTCTGAATAAAAATTGCATTTCGATTTTTAATAGAATACAATTCTTAAAAAGAAAACCATATTCATTCCTGTTTAATATTATTTTATCAATGTCTCTTAAAATATCAGATACCTTTTCATGACAAGGCAAGGTTAGTTCAGGTTGTAAAATATCATGCGTCTCACCAAACTTTTAATGTTTGTTATTAATTATATTTGGGGAAAAGATGCAATTAATGCATTTAAAAAAAAAAAAACGATTAAAGAAAAATGTTACTTTTTATGTTAAATTGATATGCTTTTTACTTGATGGTTAGACCACATGACATTTTTAATGTATCTGAATTAAGACTTTTCTTGACTTTCTTTTGGCTGTTTGTATATGAGTGAGCGTGTACGATCGAGGGTGTGTGGTCAGGAAGATGCACGGTTTCCTCTTCACGCTAAAGGAAAGAATGGGTCCTAGGAGTGATGAGTGTGCCAGAATAAAGTCCACTTCCCTTCCCATGTCAAGACCTAAAAATACCCCAAAAACAGGAAGCTAGGAGGGAAGGAGTTGTGGGCAAAATTGAATCCTAGATAGACAAACTCCCCCTATATTTCCCTGAGCTCACCAATAATTGTATACATATACAAACACGTACCAAAGCACACATAAAGTGTTTCCTTCAAGTATCAATAATGCATATCTTATGACAGAAGCCAAAGGTTTATAGTAAAATGAAAGAAGGCAGTTAGATCAGGGTGTAGCTGATATTTATCAGACTTGTAAGTGGAGGAGCAGGTGGAGTTTCATTCTTACCATGACATGTTGATGTGTGGTAATGGGTCAAAGAGCTGTACTGCAAAGTTTTACTGTCATCTTTTATTCTACCTGTAACCACAAAGAAAGCAATTAATTTACAATGAAGCTGAGCCATTAAAATCCGGTTGGCAAATTCCCCAGATGTGGGAATTTTTAAAGCGTAAGTTCTAGAAGCTCAATGCTCTGTCCACTTCACACAATTCATAAATTCATACAAAGCTGTAAAAATACATTCAAAATGCCATACAATTTTTCCCAATGACCCTTAGAGAGCTCTCAAACCCCCACAGATAAACACACACATTAATATAGTCTCCAGCTTCACTGCAGTACTAAGATATTATATTATATTAAATTCAATTAATATAAAGTCATATAAAATCAACTTTTCAAAATACTTCAAATTTGAATTACTCTTCAAGGTAATTTAATGATTGTTTTCAAAACTGACCATTCTCTTATCAGAGACTGGCAAGAGCAGCTTCCAAATCCTCAGTACTCACCTTGATGAATCGGTCTGCTGCTTTGACATAGTTAACCACCAGATCCTCCAGTCAACCCTCATGATGAAGGCATCTCTGAAACCACACTCTTACCTCTCAGGTAGGTCCTTCAGGGTGTCGTGGATGGGTGAGGTGTCTAAATCACAACATCTAGCTGCTGAGGTGCCTCAGGGCTCAGTGCTTGGACCACTTCTCTCTCCATACATGTCATCACTAGGATCTGCCATTCAGAAACATGGGATTTCCTATCACTGATATGCTGATGACATACATCTCCTCTTATTCCAGCCAGATGATCCGATGGTAGCAGCTTGCATCTCAGTCTGCCTGACAGAAATTTCATGCTGGATGAAGGACCACCTCCTTCAACCCAATGTGATGAAAAAATTGCATGTGCTCTCAACCAAACCCAACACTTCATCACAACTTCTCCATTCAGTTAGGTTCATCAACTATAACCCCATCGATGATCAGTTAAACTTCCCAGACCACATTGCTAGAATTGCCAGGTCCTGCAGATTAGCCTTGACAACATTAGGAAGATCAGACCCTTCCTATCGGAGCATGTTACACAACTCCTTGTCCAAGCTCCTATTCTATTCAGACTGGACTATTGTAATGCTCTCTTGGCAGGCCTTCCTGCATGCACTCAAACCTCTGCAACTGATCCAGAATATTGTAGCATGAGTGGTATTTAACAAGCCGAAGAGAGCGCACGTCACACCTCTCCATAAATTTGCACTGGTTACCATTTGACGCTTGCATCAATTTCAAGGCACTGATGTTTTGCCTACAGAACAACCACTGGCTCTGCACCCCTGTATCTTAACTCACTACTTCAGACCTATACATGCCTCCTGTGTTCTGCAAGTGAACTGCCTTGTGGTGCCATCCCAAAGAGTCACAAAATCACGGGCCATTACCTTGACTGTTGCTGGTGAAATGACCTGCCTAACTCAACCCAACTGCTGAGTCTTTAGCCATTTTCAAGAAATCTTTTTTTCTTGACCAATTAATACTAACACTTACTATACTATATTTATATTTATAAAAACACCACACTACGTGTACTGTGCTAGACTAACTGGGACTAGTCACAGCACTTGCATATTATTGGCCTTTGGTTGGTTTGATTGCTTCTACTGTTCTTGTTTTATAAGTCGTTTTATAATCATCTGCTAAATTATTCAATGTAAATGTAAGTTACTTAAACAGTCACCACATCTGTCGTTGGCTAGACGTACAGATAGATGTACAGATTGGCTAGATCCCCAAACTCACACTACTGGTTGAGCCAAATGTTGATATGCTGGGCTTGACAATTTGAAAGATCAGAACAGACTTTTATTCAGCAAGGATGCATTAAATTGATAAAAGGTGACAGTACAGAAATCATAAATAATGTTACAAAATATTTAATTTTTGACATTTCTATTCATCAAAGAATTCTAAAATAAAATGTATCATGATTTCCACAAAAACATCAAGCAATCAGCTGTTTTCAACACAGATGGTTTATGTGGATGAATGTGAAAAAATATACTAAATAGTTTTTAGAATAATTATTTCTGTTATTTTTGTTTCATATGCACCTAATGACCTAAGTTGCACATGCACTCACAAACCAATTTGAAATAATGAACTAAGACCATCAGATGTGTAAGTCTTTGTCATTGCCCATCAAAAAGCAAAAGAGAATATGAGTTTAGCTGGGATTGGCAACTGTCCTTATAGAACAAAAAAATTCCTCACTCTCTTTCACAGGATGGACTACAGACGGGGTTTTAGGGTCATGAAAAGAAGGAAGAGGGGTGAAATCAGCAGTGATGTAGTGATGACAGGTGTGTCTTTAATCTATGTGGGTTTCTCCATTTTACTGCTTAGTCCTTTTCCTCCTTTCTTCTGTCTTCATTTCTTTCTTCTGTCATCTTCATTTGTTGCTTCAGTCCTCCTTTCTTATTTACATTTTACAGTAATTACAGTGGTAAATTACTTCACTCATAGTTATGACTGGAAGCTGATGTTCTGTTACCATAACCAGTCTCTTAATAAGGAAGTGATTACAGTAGTAAACTATGTTGGCATTATGACATCATGTTCTTTTGAGATGAAAGATTTGTCATTGATTATACAAAATAAAACTGTTACCGATTCACTTGGAAATGTCTCAGTGATGGTAGTCGTTCGCCCTGCAGGGATACGCAGAATGCATGCTAGAGTTTTCGAGCACACATTTCCCTGTTTTACAATTTCTCACGCAATATGTTCAAAGAGACAACCCTGACATCCCCCACTCTACAGTCAAGAAAAGGGAAATACGATGGAATCCCCATTGTTGATCAACCACAGCTTGGTTTTCTAATAACTAAGTGATGTCACAGTTAGCTGGACTATTAGCACTAGCTAAACGTCTAGTTGCAAATCGACACTACAATTCACAAGTTCAAGGGACCTTTCACACAAAAACTAAAAGACTTTCGATCACCTTCGAAACACAGTTGAAGATATTTTAATGAAACCTACATTTCAATTCATACAAGTTCCTTCTACTTTGACAAAAAGTTAATAGAAACATTGTGAAAGTAATAGTAAAAAGTAAAGACTTCAGAAGAGACATGTTCGCTTTATATGATGAACTGTTTTTAATTTGGGCTTGTATTCACATATAAACATTAATCAACTCGCATAACATAGAGCACATCAAATATAGTTAACGGCAGCTAAACCCCACTTGCTTGTAGCAGTCATTGATGTGACGCTTTACGTACACTGCCATATAGTGTATTGGATTTTTGCCATATCAAATGGAACACATCGTTTTTTTTTTAATGTACAGGAACATTTGCTGTTCCATTTGAAGGAAAGAATGTTTAATAATGCACATGATGTGTTTCTGTTAGCTTTAGCATGTTTAGCCTTAATAGCCCCATCCACCATGTAGGGAAGGCTGTGATAAAGTGTCCAACATTACACACTTCATTATCTGTTTGTGCATTTTTCTGTGTAAGCACACTACTCACGTTAAGGCCTGTTCACATCACACCAAGCACTATAACTAACTCATTTTAATAATCATTCTAATTCTATGAGAATAGGGAAGTTCACACCACAACAACAATAAAAAAACCACACAGAGGAACATTTTTTTTAAATCATTTGAAGAATTATTGTTTTGTTTTTTTAAATCCACAGGCTTTTTCAGATGAAAAACCTTAACAACACACTTATAGTAAATAGAACATTGTTGAGCGTTCATGTGGAAGCTTGTTATTGTTATCTTTATAGTTAGTTATATAAACTGTTCTTAGTGTGAATTAATTATTAATTATTTTTATTCTAAAATTTACTTTCTCTTACCAAACAAACCTAGCTATCATATAACCTCTTGTTAGCCAGTTAGAAGACACTCCCAGCTCTGTGTATACAAATATATCCTGTTCAAATTTGCTGGTCAAAAAGTTAGTCAACAACACAACAGTGCTAAGTGACCAAAGTTGGACATTAAGAACGGCTTCTAATAGGCCTACATCATGACATAAGAATGCCAAAGCAGTTAACCATAGCCTTATCACTATTGCAATATCCTTAGCAGGGCGTAGGTTCACACATTGACAGACTTCCTGACAATACAAAGCTTGAAAGAGAAAACAAAACCAATTTTATTTTAAAAATAAAACCTTACGGTGATATTCAGTCTAAAGATCCTTATCACTGCATGAAACTGAACAGATTGACCTTCCCTTTTCTTTTTCTTTCAGTTTGATATGAAACGTTAGGGAAACTCATCTATGACCAACATATTCTGCTTATGGTGCAGCTAACGTCACTGTGACCAATTAGCTTAGCCGCAGGTGCCTGCTTATCTGAGAGGCACAGAAAACTGCAGGGAAAAGATTCTAGACTCCCGCAAAGCAAACAAGACTGACGAGCTGACAGATGGGATGAAGAGTATGAAAGGGGTGTAAACTTCCATATCGAGACTTTATTATCAGTTTAAAAATCAAGCAGACTGTAAGCATTAGTGAGTGCTAACACAAGTAATTTACAGGAATAGGCTACAATGCTATGCTACTTGAAGCTTACTGTGAAGATTATTAAAGGGGTTAGTGTGTCCTTTCTGAATTAAAGTATTAATTTCTTTAAAGAAAAATCTTACTGACCACCAACTTTTGAACAGTAGTGTACAATAGCAGTTACCTCAGGATGATTTTATAATTATTTATACAATTTTGAGAGTTTTGGGGTGATAAATAGAACGTCTCTGTACAGAGACATATCTGAGTGTCTGTGGGCTGGTGTTGAGGACAGGTGTCAGACCAGGCTGGGCCCACATGTCAACGCTCCCCAGGGAGAGCTAGAGCGGCTCAATCCTCCCTCCCCCTTTCAAGCCTCGGCTTCTCTCTTTGAATGGAGGCAGAGGAAGAATGGGGGGTGAATGGCAGGTGATCCTGTCTGAGGACCATTAATAACCCATCATCCCATCAAAATTTTCTCTGCCTTCATCTGCACTGCTCTGACCAGAGCTGCTAACAGCAAATCTGGATCCCAAACTAGTTATACAACACACTTTATGTGAATTAGTGAAGTTAATATTGGAATGCTTTCGGATTAACTTGACTAGAAAATTGTACACTACAGCTGTCTAGATAATTTCCTTTTCTAATAGTGATCAAACCTTGAATCATATTGGGTATAACATTAATTTATAAGTTCTTTTGATGTTGCATTAATACCATAGGTGGTAAAACAAGTCTAATCTGATTCAAACTAAAAGCTGAATAGATCCATCCTGAAATAACCAATATCAGTTTCATATGAAAAAACAAGTCATGATACAAAGTAAATTATTTCAGGATTTATTGTATGAAAAAATATATATTTCTGGCCTTGTGATAAAAGGCACAATACATAAACATATATACACATTTATCTTTTATAAATACAAATTATTTACAATCCAATTAAATAGTACGAATATTTTGTACAATATTGCATTGTTAAATTAAGAATGACAATATAAAATATAAAAGTATCTATTTTGGTTTAAACGGTTTAAAAAAAAAACATTAGGAAACAAATGGCACATACAAAGAAAAAAAGGAAAAGGAAAAAAGAAAAGAAAAAAAATTCTACTCTTGATACATTTTGGTTTTTGAAAAAGACCCTAAGGTTCACAAAACCAGGAAATCTTGACAATGATGAGGCTATCAGTATAATCTCACTGGTCCTTTCGAGCCCTGGGAATGTCGGAAATAGCTTAGCAGCAGTGAACGTTGACAGGATGAAAGCTGTACACAACAACATCCATCATGCACTGCTGTTTAAACAATTTGAACCCAAGTCATTTTCTCGTTGAAAAACATACTCCTGTAGTTAAAACCGTTTGTTTTTTTAGTGTTTCTAAGGAGTACCTTCTTCATTGAGCTATAACACATTAAAAGACGAGGCACTTAATCAAGATTATGTTTGGTTTGAGTGAACATCACTGATGGTCAAATCCATTGTAGGCACTAAGTAAAATCACAGCCGTAATAAACTGTAGATTCCCAAGACATTTGTTCACAGCCGAAACAGCTTGTTTCGATATCTTTGATTGCTTATCATCACAGATCCATTTATAAATAGCATTTCGAACCATATCCGAAAAAATATAAATTATAAAATACTCCATGGTCACAGTTCCAGATCCTTCAGTTGCACCTTCTTCGCCCACAAGGCTGATTGACTGGGCATCATGTGATTTATAGAGTGAGATGAACTTCAGGATGTCTGTTTTCTTCCTTTTCAAGGCTTCTGTGATTAATGAATCCTTGTTTCTTCTCAGCTCTTCCAGAGAGTCCTTGTTCTTTATGTACATTTTAAATATGATGAAATATATATAAATTCTATTTGGGTCATTTAAAAAAAAAAAGAGGAAAAGAAAGTAGTGCAAATAATGCAAGTCTTCAAGTCTCTTGCTTTGTCTTCGCAAAATGTCCATATCAAAAAGTAGTCCTTTTACTGAGCAGCATGAATAAATAAATAATATAATGCAGATATAATATATACTCTCTTCACGTCTTCCTTTTGTCCTTTAAGACTGTAAACATTTTGGGGGTCGGCCCTCTGGTGATTAAGGGACTCCAGATAGAAAAATACTGTTAAACCTGAAGAAGAACGAAAAGAGAAGGAAACCATAAACGTACGTTCTTTGAAAGCATCACACTTTGAAATCATAAATAACAAACTGAGAAAAATGTATGGAGATTCTTACCTCAGTAGCAAATACACATTGTTCTATGTGTTCAGGGATGATGTACACAGGGTGATACACTCCCTCTTTCGGATAGTTCAAAGGTGGAACTAACAATGTCGATTCAGAGTTTTTCCTGAAATAAAGAACACATCAACATTATATTTGCACATTTGGTGCCATCAAATAAAAGCCGGAAAACATGAACACGAACTTACATGTCTAGCTTGTTGTTTGTAGGTTTTTCGTCAATGCTCAGATTGTAGTCCACCATCTTCTGCTTGTAATTTGATTGAGTGTCTGCGGTGGTAGATCTGAATGCCACATCCTTATTGGACACCTTAAACGGACCACCAGGAATGAGGAAGGCCTCCTTCTCTCTACCTAATGTCGAGGACGGGTTCAAGGAGACACGGTTATTGATGGACTCCAGGTCGTTGCGCACAGTGGTCGAGGTGACTTTGCAGTCTTGTCGCATCTGTCTCAGCACCACGATGGCGGCGCAGATGACAAGAGTGAGAGTGATGAGGCCTAGAGTAAACGAGACCACCATGGCCGCTGGAAGAGAAGGGCTGGTCACAGGGGTCTTCTCGTTATACTCGCATCGTGTGCCCATGAAACCTGGGGGGCACTCGCAGACGGGCCCGGAGAAGTGGGTGTAGCAGGTCCCTCCGTTCTCACAGGGCATGCTGATGCAGGCGTCAGAGCGGACGCTGCAGTATTTGCCTGAGAAGCCAAGCGTGCATGAGCAGGTGTAGCTGTTGATGCCGTCCACGCAGGTGCCTGCGTTTTGGCAGGGGTTACTTGCGCAGTCGTCTATGTTTATTTCGCAACGTGAGCCTGTGAAGCCGGGGCGGCATCTGCATGTCAGTCTGCTACCCAAGTCGAGACATTGGCCACCTTTAAAAAAACCCCACAGAGCATGTTAAAATCCCAAACTATGTTGACGTATTAGCCTAAAAATAAGGGAAGGCGAACTGAATAACAGCAAGGGAGTTAACCAGAGCAATTATAACCCCTGGGAATGCAATGGTAAATGTTTTAGACTAATAAAGGTCTATTGCTTTATGACAGCTCTATCTCGCCATTCATATCAGTGTAGGAGCCTCACTGGCGTCTTTTCAATCATGCATGAGTGGTACGTCATGCACTGTGGATGCATCTAAAAAACACACACAAGAAACCTGAAGGATCAGCAAGTTGCCTGAGGCGGAGGACGCTGGAATGCTGTGGTGGACGAAGTACACAAATACAGTACATAAGTAATCTTTTATTAGGGTATCTGTACTTTTGCTCAAGTAAAAGTATTAAATCCTTCTTTTCAATTTAACTTGAGTAAAAGTATTTAAATTTTAACATACTTACCGGTAAGTATTAAAAATAACTGTTTGATGAATGTATATTTATTTTGCAAATGTATACTCCGTTCTACTGCTTTATTCAAGCATTTGATACTATTGGCTTAAACACCTCACCTTTTACAGCAGATTTAATTTACAAACAACTGACAGTCATAACCTAAATATGATTTTCATTTACAATAATAAATCCTAAAATTTGGCATCAGTAACTTACTTTTCATGCCATCAGTCGCGCGCACTCAATATCCAAGGATCCGGTTCTTGGCTCGTTTTGAGTCTGACTTGTAAATTCAGTGAATTGTTAACTGGAGACTCGCTCTGACCGGATCATTTGAATCAGTGAGTTGTCGACCCGAGAACAGATGCAATCGGATCGGTCCAATTCACAATTGAATCATTCTGTGCGATTTGCGAACCGATTTAACAGGTTAATTGAAAAGAATCAGCTTGTACTCTCTCGGGTGACGATTTCTTCAGTTCAAAATAACGAGGAACGACATGCTTTTATGAAATATAGTGGAGTAAAAAGTATTTTATGCTTTGGAATGTAGTGAAGTAAAAGTAAAGTTTCCCTAAAATAAAAATACTCCAATAAAGTACAGATACTTGAAAAATGTACTTAGGTACAGTAACTATGTAAAAATACGTTGTTACGTTGTTAATGTTGTGCATTTAGGACTAAAGATGAGATGAAAATGTGCTTACCATTGGCACAGGGGTCACTGCTGCACCGGTCGATTTTCTTCTCACAGTTGGAGCCCATGTAACCGGCAAGACAGCGGCAGGAGTAGCCACCGTTCCCCTTTTCTGTACAGGTTCCTCCATTGAAGCAGGGTCCATCGGCACAGGTCATAGCGCTGACCTCGCAGTTCTTCCCATAGAAGCCTTGAGGGCATGTGCAGGTGTAATCGTTCACCAGGTCCTGAGAAGAAAAAGCAAAAGCCATTTACGTTCGAGCTCCACCAAAGACAAGAAGGGGCAAAACTCAAGTGTATAGTGTTGTAATCGGCTGCTTACATTGCAACTGCCTCCGTTCTTGCACGGATTGCTGTCGCACTCGTTGGTCTCGATCTCGCAGTTTTTTCCACTGAAGCCTGGCTTGCAGATGCAGGTGTAGCTGCCCTGGCCGGTGTTGGTACAGGTGGCATCGTTCATGCAGGGCTTGTGATTGGTGCAGAAGTTCAGATCCTCATTGCAGAACAGGCCGCCCCAGCCTTCCTTGCAAGTGCACTGAAATGGCTGGTTGCAGGTGCCATGCAGGCACCCCGGGTATCGCTTGCACTCTTCGCAGAGGGGGCCGTCCCACCCGAGGCGGCACTTGCACTCACCCGGGGCCTCACAATAACCGTGCTCCTCGCTACAGCCAGACGAGCAGATGGCTGTTTAAAAGGGAGAGGGAGAAAAGGGGGGGATATTAGAATGACTGGCATCATAAAACAACCCCCCCCTTCTAGAGGCTCAGGCACATCAAGTATTTGTTAAGTACTAAACTAAGCAGCTGGGGGACACACAAAAGAAACACATGCCGCCTTTTTCACGGAAGGCAGAGCATATTAGGTTTCAACGCGTGTCCTTGTTAAATTATGCTATTTGCTTCTATTGTTAAAGTGAACAAAAGCTAACTTAGAAGTTTTATGTGGCCGTAAGAAACCGTTGAACTTGCCCGCGATTATTTTTTTTTCTGATCTCTACGGTGCACATAATAATGCACAACATTCGAAAAAAAAAAACACTTACGTTCTGTTTTTGAATACACTTACGTTTTGCGCAATATTCGCCTTTCCATCCCGGCAGGCAAACTCTGTTTCCAGCGGCGTCACAGTTGAAGTGGCCGAACGCATCACTCCGTGGGCGGCAGAAATCCGAGCATTCCTCGCCGTGGTAGAATTCATCGCACACGACGCGATAAGAAAAGTCCAGTTTGATTTGCTCTCCGTGATGCACGTCCTGGGACCAGTCCTCGCCGATAGCGAGTCGCCGTTTGGTGGCCAAACGGCTGATCATGTTGTTGATATTCTCTGAAATGCATGTAAGATATGTGTTAAATACAGAAGTATGCGCAACAAATAAAAGTTTAACTATTAAAAAATAAAAACAGGTGAGGGCGCATACCTGTTGACTGGTCCGAGGACTCTGCGTTCCAGGCTTCGATTATCAGCGAGACAATCCCCTGTAATGACAGCAAACTGTGTTAAATATGTACTATATATGCATGCATATATAGGTCTACATAAGAAGTGATAGTGAATCGTATAAGGCTTATTTTGAGCTACCCACCGGCCACTTGAAATTAAAAGGCACGCGAATATGCGCACTGCTGGAGATGGAGTCCGCGCTGAATATGTCTGTCATTCCCGTGCCGTAAGTGCACGGCGGCTCGGGTAGTATGATGTCTTGTGAATGCTTAAGGCAAACGCGGAAAAAGATCTGGCAGTCGCTGGACTGTTTACACACACTGCTTGTGCCCGTGCTTGTGAAAGAGTGCACTTTCAACTCAAACACACCGGAAGATTCAGCCTATAGAAATAACAAGACAGGTCTATATTAGCACCGTGAAAACATGTCAAAAGAAAAGCGGCTTACATTCAAATACATGTGAAATACTCACCTGGTGCGCTGATATCAAAATGAAAAAACATGTTAATAAAAAACAAGCCATTTTGGATCTTCTTGTCTGCTACTGAACGATAGCAGACTGCAAGAGTAGTCCGATATGAATGTTTGTAGTGGTATCCACGATTTAAGGAAAAAAAGTAACTAGTGGAAAAAAATATCAAATGCAATAAGCTAAATTGCTTAACTATTTGAAAAATCTTAATGTCGTCTGTGTTGGAGCTTACAGAGCAAAGAGAAACAGATTTCTTAAAACAGGAGACTTTGGACCCGTCAGTTACCTTTCGTGGAGTCTGGAGTGCGCGTGGGGTTTAAATAGCGAGCCAAGAGGAGGCGTGGCTTATGCATGAAAAAAATCATAAAAGGTGCTTTAAAATGTGCATTATGACGCTTTACGTTACTTTCATAGTAAAATAGATGGGGCATATTACAGAACAACATAAACTGTGAATAACACAGGCGTTTGGAAACTTTAAAGGAAGTAGGCTAATGTTGACAGCAAATTAAATATTACCCATTAACTAAATATTTACACTGCACTGGTTTTTATAAATGATTTCAAACTCTACATTTTTTAAAATGCTCCATACTGTGTTAAATGTTGGATAGGAATATCCTAAATTCAAAATCCTTTTTAATTTTTTTTTTTTATAAACAACTGTCTTTATTAAACCTGTGCCATAGTTTTAAGGATGTGGGAAATTCGAACTAATGGCTGTCTTTAACCAACTATACACACATTTTATTATTTTTCGATGGCGCGCGTGCCACGCAATTCTCCAAATGTTCGTTTTCGTCTTAAGAATTAATGTTCGTCACCGATCGCGGAAGGGTGGTTGGGGTGATCTGCACATCCCATTTTATTTAGCCCTTAAAGTCTGTAATTGTTCTGACGCGTGTGAGTCGTTAAACCGGCAAGCGCTTTTTTGTGCCCTGGAAAGATCCGGAGGGCTCTTTTGTTATCTTGGGTTTGGATTGTAGGTCTTTGGTAACGAGGGTGAAATGGTGGGGGGTGCGCAGAGCATTTAAGATTGCAGATAATTGCTTTCTGCAGTAAGGTGTGTGTACGTGTGGTGGGAGGGGGGCACTCGCTCACTACAGCTGTATGATAATCCTTGCACCTGCGCACTGTTTGCGCTTCGCTTTCTTTATAAACACACACACGAAAACATGTAGGCTATATAGTAGCCTACTATGTTTTGTAGGCTACTAATGTATTTATTTTCATTAAGTTTATTTATATAAACTCAACTGGCATTCATGATATCAAAGTTTAGCTACTTGAATGCGCTATGCAACAGCAAGTTGCTGAAATGTTATTCTTGCGAGCAGAAACACAAAATTAAGAACTGCAGGTAAAAAAATTCCATTTGCAACTTCATCGACTTCAGTATGAAAGGAATGTTCTGTCGCTCATGTTAAGGGTAAACAGAGGAGACACGCGAACAATGCGCCGCGTTCCAAACTGTTGCTCGTGCTTTAGTGATTTTCTATTGTGATTCTAATGAGAGCAGCGCGTGCCTCCGCTGGCCCCATCGTTACCCCAGGCACGCTTTGCCTACTAGGCCTATAGTAGGACGGCACCATGATTAGGGGGTTAAGAAGGACCTCTATTGTTAATTTATTGTCGGACAATTATTAAGACAGTCTGGTTTCTTGGCTTCTGATGAACACAATGAATACGTAAACAATAGTTATTATCTGTGTAAACAAGAAAAGCAAGTAGAAAACTGGGATTGGCCAATATGGCTCTTGGTTGAATAGCACACTTGATCCAAACAGTGATTGGGTGGTTTAATATCTCATTAGACAATATAATGTTAATACACCAACCTATTCGAGCTATTAAAATTGAAACCAAATTAAAATGGTAACATTTTAATGTTCTTCCTCCATAAATTTCAAGGCAATGTATATTTGTAAATTTAATAATACAGGCTATAGGCCTACTACGTAGTCTAACAATAATTTTAGCATTTTAATATAGTTCATTTTTGGATATGGAGACGTATACATTCTGAGGTAATAGTCAAATTTGACAGGTAGCCTATGTTTTTTTTTAAATTCTATATTTTTAAGGCTCATAATAAAATAAGAAAACGTTTTTTTTTTTTTTACCTGCTCCGTTCTGAGATACGTGCGCTTGCCCAAGCTCGTATTGATGCGCGCTATGGGGTACATGTTCAGCAAATAGGTGTCGTGTGCCCATTATGTTCATTCAACAAAGAGAGTGATGAGGGGAAAGCGGGGAAAAGTCACAAAATCAATAGCCATCTGGCTCAATCGAAGACCCGCATGCTGCATCTCTGTTTCCTGATATAGGTGAACGATAGATCAAACTTGCCTACCCCCTTTCCCCCGGGTACATTAATACGTGTAGCCTAACAAAGTCACCACTAAAATGGTTTAATCGCCTGCTTTTGTGACTTACAAAATGAAGCGCTGGCTGTTTTGCTTTGAGCGCCCGTGTTTAACACTTTCCCATCCACGTCTAACATCCAAACGGTGCGAGAGTCGTCGCGTTTGCTGGGATAAAGCGTGTCTATGGGTGCTGGTGAATTCTGGCGGGAGGGGAAGGATTGGCACATGGGGGTGAAATGACACATGGCGACAGTTAAGGTGAGGTGTTAGCCAGTGGCAGAAGGCGCGTCCATAAATGTGAATTGGTGCCCCTCTTCCAAGGTGTGAAAGTGCGACACGCGGTGCCCGACGCAGACCGGTTCCCAGGCTCCCTGCACGTGCATGATGCTCGGAGGTGTCATTTTATTCGCATTCATTTGTTCACACCTTTGGGAAAAGTCTGTTCTGCAACTGGCGACTTTATATCATTGGTCACGGAAAATAGTTGTGCGGTGCCACATTTGTAACTCTCTGAGAACCGACTGGAACACGTTTCATTAAAAAATAGTCTACCTGAACTGATCGACTTTCGGTTCATGATTTGCACTACTGTAGCTACAGACGAATCATTATGAAGTGAACTAAAATTCGCGAACGAATAACTTGTCAGCTGATTATTTTTATTCAATCAAAAATTCAGTGCGATTTCCGAACTACTATTGCTATTATGAGTCGGTTTCTTTTAAGTGAGTCAGCGTGAAAAGTGTAGTTCGAATCCCAGGCGAATGGCTTTCATATGAGTCGTTTCTTTTAAATGAATCAGGTTCTCAAACGAATGATTCCCACGAGCCGTTTCAATTAAAATGAATCAAAAACACTCATAGCGGTTATGTAATCAATTGATCCTACTGAAGTTACTTATTTCATCATGTTGGACTCTAAATTATGAATTTAAAGCTCGTCAGACTTTGCAGTAACGTTATGACAACGTTTAAATATTAGTTTGTTCACCTGTGTACATAGGCCTAAATACAAAATAATTATATGTTCCCTCAATTTTTTTTTTTTTTTTTTACATTTTACTCACTAGTTTAGGCTACTCTGCAGAGGCCAGACAGAAGTTTCGTGCAATTCGGTTACCATGAAGGCATAATTGGCACGTGTGCGTGTGTCAAACGCTTAGGTGTGACATTGACAAAAGTTTAACACCTCGCATTCTGTCTCTCAATTGACTCAAATTGTGTGCGTTGTGAAGCGTGCTGCTGGGCATCGGTCGGCCAGAGAGGTTGTCCACAATCACATTATGTGGGTGACTGGGTGTTATTTTAAGTGCACTAAGATCGAGTTAGAGTGTTGAAGAAAGTGATTCAGTACTAGACAAGTTTGTGTTCACAAACAAAACGACTTTTGTTTACATATAGGGTATGAATTTGTAATATGTGCAACAAATCCATTAGTTACATTCAACCATCTAATTCTTTTAAGTCTGATTATATTTTTAAGGCAATATCACAATATTTTTGTATCAGAGACCCAGAATCAAAACACAGAACAGTATTTGAAAATGGCAAGACAATTCTAAATTAATTCTCATCTCAACATTTTGTTTCCTGAAATAAATACTGCAGCCACTCAAAATCAACAATTCATAATTTCTCTGCAACTGTTATTTTTTTTTATTTACAAACATAACGAGCCTAAAAGAGTGCACTTTTAATAATAATAATAAAAAAAATGAGCGGCACTAATAAATAAAACCATAAATGCAGTGTTAAAAGGCAGTGTGTTTATTTTTTTTACATTACATTATTTGTTTACTTCAGGATCACATTTAACTACCTGGTATAAATATATATAAACTACAGTACAAGTTTGTCATTTAAAGCAACACAATTAAAGGTGATGAAAGCAGATTTGCTCTGGATCAGACCTTTCAGCATTGAAAATAAAATACCATGACATCACACATCACACAAATTATGTTATGGTTTGTTTATTGGAGATACTCTGGGTGTTTCACAACATAAGCAATACAAAGCACATCCTTAGACATGATGGGCCATTTCTGAAATAGCACCAGATTGAGCTCCCTTTATTCGAGAGGTTCTCCTCAACGCTCTGCAACAGAATCACCATGACAAAGACAGTCTTGCTGGCAGCATGAACACAAATCCAAGGTTTTGCTTCATGTGCCGTGTGATGATCACAACTTATGGGAGTCTAATATCAGGCTATTGCCTACAGCATCAGTTATGGGTTTGAAATGGGGCCTACATAATGGAAACAATATCAGTTCTTCAGTTCATGTGGTGCTATGCAGTTCTTTTTGCTCTTGCAGAGATAAGGGAGCCATAGAAGTGGACAAGATCAAGTCCAACAACCCTGAAACAATTTCTAATCAGTGAGATCATAAATGAGGGCACCACATCTGTGTCTGCTGTCCAGGAAGTGCTATCTTCCACAGGAATGAAACGTCTTTTGGAGTCGCTCGCTCCTATCCCAACCCCTGTAACAAGGTAGCATCTCTCCAGTGTAGCCGATTGGATGTTCTTTCCACACATGCCCTTCTGCTCCCGTTCTCGCCCACATACACCGTCCACCTGTTTGACTATGACCTTCATCTCAATGGCTGGTCACAGTCGAGGTGGGACCGTTTAAGGTGGGTGTGAGCAGGACGAGTCCTCACTGCTGCTTGCGAGACCAGAAACGACCTGCGATGGTACCTAATGAAATTCCCTGTTTCTTCTGTTGCGCAAGCTCCGAAAGTCTCTGTTCTTCTTCCTGTATGTGCAAACATATCCATGCAATATTAACAGATACCACTAAATATGACATCTGACAGGGAAAAAGAAAATGTGTTAAGTACCTGTGCAAGCTGTGCTTGCCTTCTTTTGAAAGCTTCAATGGGGTCTTCCTCATGGGCGTAGTTCTCTAATACTGAACGCACATCATCCACTCCGCTGATGGCAATAGCTACAAACCATATACATGGTCAATTGAGTTGTACAAATGAACAATACAATAAAATCTGACAACATCTATTTGCCCCACACATGCATACTCACTTTTAAGGAAGGCAGCCAAGTCATAGAGCGTGCGATCCTCTGAGTTTCCGTCCCACTTGCACAGCGCCAAACCGTTGAAAGGCTGTAGACCGAAGGCCTCTCGCTTACAGTCCACCACAATGACTTTGGAGGTATCTCTGTTCAAACAAGACACGTCCTGCAAGACAAAAAGAGTCCTTAGTGAATATCATTTTTTAAAATAATTTTTCAGACTTTAATTTCTTTGAAAGTCTTTGGGATGTGCTGGAGTAGACTTTATAGAGTGCTTGAATACAAGATCTTGACCAAAAACGGATGCACTTCTTAAATGGAATAACATTTCCATCAAGAGGTGAATTTAAGGTCTGGACTCAGGTGCCAATTCATGTGTGAAAATGATTCTTCATGCTCCCTCCCAACCATTCTTTCACTATTTGAGCCTGATGAATCTTGACATTGTCATCCTGGCATAGGGCCATGATCTGTCTTATGTAGTTGTTTAAGAAATTAAAAAACTACACTCCATCAATCAAGGCCCTTTCACACTGAGCGTGACTCAATAAAGCTAAGCGAATCGCCAATGAACAGAGCTTTCACACTTAATGCGATGGATGACGCTGACCGAGAATACATTTTTCCTCGTGTATGCATCTCGTAGGTTTCCCATTTGGTATTAACCTGATCCGCTGCACAACATACAACAGTAAATTAAGATAAATAAGTTTGGTACTATAGCAGCAGCAGCAGCTTGGAAAAGCTCAAATTTAATTGGATGGCTCGTTTCATTGCAGGCGACGAGAAAAAAATTTTTTTTTAGCTGTGCTGCGCTGCGATTGATCGTGCCCAGTGTGAATGGCTCCATAGGGATATATTTGCTTGATATATATGCTTTAGGTTTAGAAGAACTGTTGCCAAACCTATAACATGCTAGAAACATAATAATCACTGCAATGACCCAATCATAGACACTTAAGCATTTGCCTATGCAACTTAAGCAACTTTTTTTTGACTGGGCACTTGCACAAATTTGTACAATTTTATATTCTTTATATTTTGTTTTATATTTTTTATCTATCTGCATATATGCTGTACATTGCATTCTTTAATCATATTGCGGTTGTTAACGTTTAAAACACCACTTACCAATGGTAAAATCACTGTAACTCTTGACCTCTGGCTGCTTATTGCTTCAAGAGGCCTGACATCTAGCAAAATAGGTCCAGTCTGAGTCTACTTATCAAAGCTATACATACAAATTGAGGTTAAATGTGACCTCTCACACCCCTGAACGTTTGTGTGACACTGATGTGAACCATATTTACACCTATGCATTTGTGGAGGGGTGCAAACACTTAACACCAGCCCATTGCCCCCAGTGTTCGCTCTCTCGCTCGCTCACACACGCACACGCACTCTATCCGGGCCAGCTGTCTCAGTGGTGGTCCTACAGAGCAGATGGACAGGGACGCTGCACTCTCTCTATCACTGAGGTCATCAGCATCCCCCAGAGACTGAAAAAGTTGCGTGTGCGAGAGAGATGGAGGGGCCCCGAAAGGAAAGCCCTCTTGACGGCGGCACACTCCGTAGCATTTACAATAAATTACCCGCATCTGCTTTCCCTATGAGACACGCCCAAACCCCACCGGGAGTGCGAGTGTGTGTTTCAGTGTATTTGTTATTGAGTGTATGAGCGTGCATGTATAAATAATGAGATTTTTATGGACTATAGAAACAGGCAAGCTTAATGGCGCCCAAATCGCATTCAAAATGTGAAACTGAACGATAATTAGTACGTTTTATGTAGCTAGTGTGCATTTGATCTTCAGTGTGGGTGTGTGAGCAGAGCTGTGTAACCAGCTGGGCATAAGAGTGTCATGTTGCCAAGTCAAACAGCCTCTTCAATTCCCCAGGTAAAACATTGAAGCACGAGCCGGAGGAAGCGTGCCGCTGACGATGCGCACGTGCCACGCTATGCACCTGCCAATCAAAGCCCAGCTCGCCCCCCCCTATCTGCGCTGAGGACCTCGGCTGGGGGAGGGGAGAAGCATCTACTGGTGTCATATCTGTATGAAACAGTTCACAGAAAGGTAGGGCCCAATCAGGGCCGGCGCTAGCTATAGGCAGAGCAGGCGATTGCCTAGGGCCTCGGGCTTTGAGGAGGGGCCTCCCCCGTAACATCCCCTATATTCCACCCGACGGGCCGAAATAGGCTACTAGCCTTATTGTTCATTGGATATTGTTGAATTGTCACTCATCTGCAGTTAAACCAATTAATGTTTCCGTTTCAAAGCGGGTGCCGGCTTCTGAAAGTTTGTGTAACGGACGCATCCATCAGGTGCTGCGAAGCAAAAGCCTAAATAGGCACGCAAAGAAACACAGCTCGTAATGCAGGTGTGTGAGTTGTCGTCATCTATTTTCAAGTGATTGCAATATTCTAAATATAAACTTGTAGGCTACTGTAGATCAGCGTAATTTCTGGAAAAATCATCACCGCCGAGTTTTAAAAGAGCGCGAGCGTCATTAATGTGCCCAGACGCGACGCTTTGAATTTGCGCATACAATGAATAACATCGCGTCGGGAGCTGACTAGTAAACAAGCTACAAAAGTAAAAGACACGACGTTTGTATTCAAAGTTAAAAAGCCAAAACACTACAACATTTTTAAATGTTTCCTTTGGGTCTCGTATGGGTCTATCTTCTAAATTCTGCTGATGATTAGATTAGACGCTGACATCATAACCTACTTACGCCAATAATATCAGTTTAGAATTTTTTTTCTAATAAGTAGCGATCGTGTCTTTCTCTTCACTTGATTTGTGTATACCATATTTAAGGTAACAATGCAATGCATAATATCATATTACTTATACTAATAATATGACAATATCTGCAGTCAATATTGATTAAATGGGAGGGAAAAATCCTGCCCATACCACAGCTATGAAAAAAATGATAAAAGCACTTATGTTCATCTCCTGAAGTGGTATTCTGAAACTGTGAATAAATTGAATAAAACAGCAAAATAACAACAATAACAATAACATCTTCATTAAACAAAAAAGAAAAAGAATCACCTTAGATAAAGTTTGATTAATACAGTAGCCTACTGGTAAAAAGTCTGGACCAATTACTATTTTTAATGTTTTTGAAAGAAGTTTCTTATTATGCTCTACACGCCTGCATTTATTTGATCAAAAATACAGCAAGGATGTGTTAAATATATAAAAAGTTGTGAAGAGTTTTTTAAAACAACTTTCAGCTTTGCATCACAGAAATATATTTTAAAGTATAGTAAAATAGGAAAACCATTATTTTAAATTTTAATAATATTTCACTATATATTATTTTTCTGTATTTTTTGATCAAATAAATCCAGGCTTGATGACTTCTTTCAAAAACATTAAAAATAGTGATGTGTCCAAACTTATGTACTGTGTAAGTAAAAATATACTACATTTAAAATGAAATGTTGTATAAATTAAAAGGTTAGGAATCATATTTGTTTCAAGAGTTTTTTTATTGGGGGTGGGGGGCCTCCAACATGAATATTGCCTAGGGCCTCCAAATGTCTAGAACCGGCCCAGGGCCCAATCAAATCAGTAATATTTTTTCACAAATTCAGTTTCTTCCATTTTAACTTTTTTTTTGTTCAAAATTAACTAAATTTAAATAACGAGTCAATACATCATCAATCCTTCCAAAATGTGTGTTGCTGATTCTGTAAGTCTATTAACTTTATATTTTTGACATGGCGGGATGGTTTTTGCGGGAAATAACATGCATGCGCTCCGGTTACTTTGACGCGTGTATGGTGTAAGAGTGGCATAGGTTAGTTGTTACAACGAGCGAGAAAGGTTGACATGGAGAATGCTAAATCTCGAACCTCACCTGTTTTCCAGCTCAGGGCAAAGAGTTGTTTAGTCTTCATTTCATTAAAGGTGAAGTATGTAGTTTTGGTCACACTAGTGGCACCTATGCTAGAACTGAATTGTGTTTCACGTGTATTTGTGTGCATGTATGCATGTATACTTATAGTCCGGAAAATACGGTACATGTTGATGAAACTGCCACTCATTCACACAGCATGCAGATTTCATAATTAAGTGGCAATCTTATGACACACCTAGTCCACAATCGCAAGTTGTTTATGTTTACAGCCCTACTTTTGATTTATTCATCCATAATTTGCCAAATTCTGTGATATTGCGCAATTCAGTCTGCATTGCAGAAATCATAGAGCCCTACAGAAAGGCCATCCTGGGAAACTCAACGCATTCGTGAGTTTCATATAAATACCAGGGAACACTTCCTTCACGCATCACTCAAAGCGATCAAGTTCATGCTGGCCCAAAATGCATCATGGCGCTGTAGAATCTGCTTTCAGTGTCATTATTGTCATTTATTCTTACTAACTGTTTTAGTCATTCATTCTTGTTCATTTGCAGCTTTTAAAGTCTTTCCGGCCCCACTTTATATTAAGTGGCTTTAAGTAGTATACGCTTACATTGAAAAATATGTACAATGTACTTATTGTGTTGATGTTGTATTGTAAAACACTTGTGCTGCTATTGAGGTGTGATATGGGTAAGGTTAGGGGCTGGTGTGGTGGTATGGGTAGGTTTAAGGGTGGGTTAAGGTGTAATGGTTAGGGTCAACAGTGTAATTACATACATTAATTACAGCTATTTTTAAAATATAAGTACAATGTAAAAACATGCATGTACACAATAAGTCCATTGTATCAAATTATTAGTTTCAATGCAAGTACATAGTACTTAAAGCAACTTAATATAAAGTGAGAATGTTTTTCCTTCTTAATTCTTCAGAAGGAAACTTATTCGACTGCATTTGTTTTCTCCTTCCCCCTCCCGCTTCTGAGGGCCAGATGGGAGGTGAGGGAGGGGAGAGAGAGGAGAGGAGGGTGAAGCAGAGTGAAATAAACGTGTGTTGGCAGAAGGTGGATGGAGAGAGAGTGCTGACGGGGGTCTGGTGGACAAGGCCAGACAGGCAGTGGTGAAATGTGACCGGAGTGAAGACCTATTGCACAAACACGCATGCATATACTCATGTCTACTTCTGTATAAGCACTAAGCAGCTACCAATAAGCGTGACTGTAAGAATAGAAAATTGTTTCAATTCTGTACATTACATTACAGCAAAGGGATCCAGCCTTAATTGTTAATGTTGACTTTAAAAAATAATCTTTAAAAACACTGTTAAATGCAATCTTTAGCTAATCTCAAAATGATCATCTATTTTTTCATGACTGCACATTATTATGCACTTTGGTGAATGATCGATTTATTTATTTTATTTAGACAAGAGTATAGAATTTTAATAATATCGGATATCAGTTATATGGAAACATTTTAGTAAATGAAAATAAGATAAGACTTTCTCTAATTTGTTTCAATCCAAATATGTTCAACAAGTTTAAATGTATAATCTTGAGATTAATAATAGTATTTTAACAATATGTAATCAAGGACACAGAGTTAAATAATCACATTTCTAATGTTTTATGCACTACCGTTTAAAAGTTTGAGGTTGGTGAGATTTAAAAGAAGTCTCTTATGCTCATTCATTGTTGATCACAATACAGTAAAAACAGTAATATTGTGAAATATTAAAATATCTGTTGTATATATATATATATATATATATATATATATATATATATATATATTTTTTTTTAAATATTATATTATTTTAATATATGTATTTTCAGCATCATTACTCCAATCTCCAGTGTCACATGTTCCTTCAGAAATTAATCGATTATGCTGAATTGCTGCTCAAGAAACATTTCTTATTATTATCATCATCATCAATGCTGAAAACAGTTGTGCTGCATATTTATAATTTTTTAATTCTTTGATAAATAGAAAGTTTGAAAGAACAGAATTTATTTTGTTACATTATAAATGTCTTTACTGTAACTTTCAAACAATTTAAGGCATTCCCGCTGAATACAAATATTATCCGCCGTAAAATGAAAACATTTTAGAAAATGAAAATCAGAGGAGACGTTTGCTCTAATTTGTTTCAATCCAAACATGTTCTATGAGTTTATATGTAAAATCTTGATTAATAATAGTATTGCAATTAAGGACACAGAGTTAAATCAATACATTTAGAATGTTTTATACACTAACGTTTAAAAGTCCGTTTTAAAAGTAAAATATAAAGTTAGAAAGAACAGCATTTATTTTGTTACATTTTAAATGTTTTTACTGTAACTTTCAAACAATTTAATGCATCATCGCTGAATAAAAGTATTAAATTATTTTTTTAAAAGACCTGAAACTTGTGTATAAAGAATAAAATAATTCTATAATACCCTCCAGCAACATTTGACACTGTATAACCACGGATGCTAAAAACTGATTTAATTTGTACACTAATGCAATTGTAAATTTGATCTTAAGCGTTAGATGTGCACCATTCAGAAGCCTAATGAGGAGAGAGTTTAGGTAACGGCGGACGGCCTAACGAAGGAAAAAGGAGGGGGCAGAAGGTTAATGAGGCCTGAGAAGAGAGAAGGGAGGAGGAGAGAAGGAGGGAAAGAAACTCCTATTGTCTTGGGTTGCTGTTGAGAAAAGAAAAAAGAATAAGGACATAGCAGTGGGGAAATCAATGGGCGAACAGAAGGACGGCATGCAGCAGAGACACGGGGGGCATCGCGCCATAATGTTGCCCGGGTCACTCAGGAGAGGGGGCCCATGGGGCGGGGATCTTGAGCAATAAGATCAGACCATACTGTATTACATTCACGTGGAGAAGCTTTACTCATACATTTGCTAATTTACTCATTTATTACAAATTGCTCTTTATTGCAGCATGAAAGCAAACATATTTTGAAACCATGAATGAATTTCCACAAGACGTGTTGTCTTTGATGAGATCAAACCATTAACATCTGTACAAGAAAACAACATCTGGTCAAAAAAGCAGCTTCTTTTGAAAGGAAATACATTTTTTCTGTGTTTTGCAACATATGGCTTATTTCTGATGACTTTGATATGACTCAAACAACTTGTAGGGGTGAAATACCAGACAGCTGGATCTTACGATAAGTGGAGGAGACTGTTTACAGGAACAGAGAAGTGTCCTAAATACTGAGAGTGAGTTTACGGACGTCACCATCAAAGCATGATCCTAAGCAGACCTATTGGCAAGCAGACTGAAGTTTACCTTAACATGGTGGCCCTCCATGTAGCGTGTGGCATCCCGAAAGAGCCGGTACATCACGAATCCTTGAGGATCTATACTGTCAATCAAGGGGTACGCCGTCTGCCCACACACAAACACACATTGTTGCATTCAGGAATCATTTTCATGTTTTACAATGAGAGGTTGTCTTTAAGTGAAGTTAAATATCATACTTATATCATACATATTTATCCATAAAAAGCACACATTACAAACACTAGGCTGAAAAGCTGAATCGCTGCATTCGAATAAAACAAAACACCAGCAGCAAAAGGCTGTTCAATCAAAACAAGGCTCATTTGCATGACTTTGCAAGTTTGCCACACCAACAAAACACCAGACACACACAAACGCTAGCAGACTGAAGCTTAGCATAAAGGTCCCACTAATGGCATCATTTAGTAAACGTTATATTTGAGCACAAGACGACGTGTTTGTAGAATCAACAAAAGCGTAGGTGTGCCACTGTATCCAAAATAGCATCTATTGTAAGTGGGTTCAATGCCAAGCATGGTTCAAGAAACTTTTCCTTTCAACCACAATTGAAATGGTGTATGAAAAACAAATAACACGTCAATTGCAATGGCATTATTGTGGTAAATAGTCCTCACCACCCTTGAGACTCACCATGCCTGTCTCTGATGTGAAGATGACTATCTCGTAGAGCGGGGCCAGTTGCTGGAACAGATAGTCTATGCCAGGCCTCTTCTTAAAACGCCAGCCTGTGGCCAACTAGAGGCGGCAGAGGAGATCCATAATACATTAAAACTCAAAAAAAGAGGTCCAATGTTTTTACATATTTATTTGGCCTAACAATAGAGATTAGAATAATTTACCATAACAGAATGACATTTTTTAATAGTTAATTACAATTATTTTTAACTAGACCATTTGCATCCAAATATACACAATCATTCACAAGTTTGGGGTTAGTAAAACATTTTTTTGAAACAAAAGAATACTTTTATCCAGCAAGGTTGCATTAAACTGACCAAAAGTGATAATGTTACAAAAAGTCTTCCGTTTCAAATAAAATGGTTCATCAAAGAATCCTGAAAAAAAAAAGATCAGTTTCCAAAAAAAAATATTAAGCAGCACAACTGTTCATATCAGCATATCAGAATGATTTCTGAATGATCATGTGACACTGAAGACTGGAGTAATTATGCTGAACATTCAGATTTGCATCATAGGAATACATTACATTTTATAGAATATTAAAATAGAAAACACTCATTTTAATTTGTAATAATATTTCTAATTTTTTTTTAAAAACGACCCCAACATTTTGAAAGATAGTGAATATATTTTCCTTTCAAAATACAGTGCATTTATTTTAATGCAATCAGTTCCTTGCTAAAGTGAAGAAAAAATAAAAAAGGAAATATGGAACAGATTTTCCCCCTCTAGTCTGCTAAAGAAGCCAACAGCTGGCCTTATGCAATTTACGACATGTTTTGCCTATACGCGAGTATTGCTATTTAAACTCAAACATCTTTAGATGGCCCACCTGGAATACATTTATGAATGAACATGCACATAGAAAGTCTTTCTCAATAATTTACAGGAAGCCTGACTATTCCGATCATTAGTCAGTAGAAATAAGGCATAGCGGAAATCAGCAATTGACTGCTATAAATATATGCCTTTAGTCACTGAAGTTGCATTTTACCATCACACTCAACTAATTCATCTAGGATTCTTACTTTTGTATCATTTCGAGTAACAGATACTTTAATTGTGCTTTTATCTGGCACCGAACACCTATGTATACATGTCAAACAAAGCCAAAAAGAAGAGTACAGTCACAGACAAAGCTTCACTTGAGGTTCAACAAAAATCACTGTGCCATGCGCCACGCTAACAGTCTGCTGAGGTGTGTCAGATTACAGGCTATGCTCCACCTGTCACCTGTGTGTGACCCTTCCCTCACAGCTGCCCAGGTAGACGGAACAGAGGGAGCAGGTAAGAGAGGCGACAGGTGGTTCGCCCAAAACAGCATTCCAGATGGCCTCGTGTGATTAACAGGAATTGATAAGGAAAGTTTGTAGTGACAAAGTGTCGTTTAATAGTAAATCAAATAGAGACTTTATTGCAGATGGGAACTGAGTGCACAAATATACACACTATACAGCAAGTATGTAGAAAATATACTAGAGTGCTTGCAGCTGTGTTTAGATTGGAACAGCAATAGGCCTGCAATTAGGAGCAAAAATGTGTTTGTTTGTTTTTTAACCAGAGATTTAGTCTAATGATATGAACTTGCATCAAGCAGACTGAAATCCTTTCATGTTAAATAGAGATCTGAGAATGCAAAGTCTATGTCCCACAGCTCAAAGTGGCTCATTTAGATGGGCAGTAGACGTTCTAAACTCAACCTAAAACTATTTTAAGCAGCATTTTGATTATTTTATAATTATTATACATGCAGTATGGAAGCCCATTTCTAAAACCGAGAACAAAATAAAGGTATTTATATGATAAAGTGTGAAAAAATAATTAATCGATTGGAACACAAATAGTTAGTTCCAGCAATATTTTCTATTTTAATAAATTCTGAAGTGAAGCTTTTTCGGCATCATTACTCTAGCCTTCAGTGTCACATGATCCGATTCCATTCAGATATCATTCTAATATTCTGATTTTCTGCTTAAGAAAACTTTATTAATAATAAATGTTGAAAACACTGCTCAATATTTGTGGAAACCATGATATATTTTATTTCATTAATCGAGAAGTAGAAAGTTTGGAGCTCAGGATCAAAAGTGACAGTAGTGTACATTGGTCCTTACTTGATCCTCAAATGCAGATGTTCTCTTGGTTACATTAATTGAGCTGTGACACCTACCGACCACTCTGGATGGAGGAGGACATCGGTGAGCTCCAGCACTAGAGTGTATGGAGGCTGGTAATAGGGTTCTCGCAGTGGGTCTGGGAGTAGCTTTGGGCTTGTGGGCTCGATGATCATCTACAGAGAAGCAGAAAGAGATCATTTGGTACTTCAGAATTTTACCTATGAGGATACAAATGGGGAATTATTTTCTGTATCCTCTAACCTGTCGGTAATCTTTGAAATATTTGAAGGTTCTTCTGAGCTGCTGGATGACGGGAACATCTAGAGGACAAAAGAAATAATAATAATAAACTGGTGTAGCCAGATTGATAAAATATTGTTCATGATTAATAGTCAAAATAGTTTCTTTAAGCCTTTTGTATGTCTTCAACTCACTGTATAAAATGCAAATACTAAATGTTAAGTCATTTTAACTTAAAGCTGCTGTCCGTAACATTTTTAAGTTAAAAATAAACCAAATTAATTATTTAAAAAAAAAACATCTTCAGCCAGTGTTCAAAACTATCTGCTTGCCATTGCTAGATTCAAAACGGTTAGCTTGTAATAATGATTTTAATTCCAGTGGTACTGGTGGGTTTTCGCGGGAAATTCGAGCATGTCTTTGCGTCATTACGTCACATCCGTACACATAAAGAAGGAGTTTCGGCTAGCCGGCTATACTGCCGTGAGGAGATGTAGAGATAGGCTTTTCTCACAGCACTTTACATGATTAAACTCATGGCGCATCCAGAAAGATCCAAACAACAATCATCAGTGTCAACTGCAGATTAACCAGTTATAAAACCCAAAAGACTTTGTACTTCGGATTTAAGGTGGAAAGAGAAAGAAACCGTCTCATGCGAACACAAGGATACACATCGGTGGGGCTTTTGAAAGGTGCGTGAACTCCCGAAGGGGTTCGAAACGGAAGAAGAGACGGCTTTTTCTGCTGAACAAGTAAGACATTTCAATAGTTCAATCGTGTAACAGTACGTTTTCTTAATTCACACGGTTATGGAGTTTCCTTTGTTGTGCCTTTCTCGTTTAGCTATTATGGAGAATATGAATTCTGAACTACACAGGTAATCATAAAACACATTAAATAACGTTAGTCACGCAATGCTGATGTTCTTAACATGAACAATTTGAGAACAAAGTAGGCTATGATTTGCACGGTTGCTGTAAATCGCGCTGATTAAATCTAACGATCGCTTGTCATGTCAAATGCTTTTCCCCCCTTAGTTGATTAGAACAAAAATGGATGTTACTTACTTGTTCAGAAGACATTTTCCGGTGAAAATTCTTATGTTGGTCAAGCTTTCAAAAAGTGAATCTGTGATTCTGAATGACAGTATCCACACAGCACGGTGATTGACAGCAGCACTCGCCTCAAAACACTGTGTTCATCCGCGCTGTTTCATGCCGATTTACAACCCACGTAAAGATTATAATTCCGCGAATCACTGCAGTTATAGATTTCGAACAGAGATGGCGACAAAAAGGGAAAATGCTGCGGACTGCAGCTTTAACTTGACTTATAAAGCCCTAAATGGTTTTGCTCCAGTCTATTTAACGGATCTTCTATCGGCCTATAATGCATCGCGCTCTTTAAGATCACTAAATTCAAGGCTTTTGGTTATACCTAGGATATCCAGATCCACCAAAATTGGGAGAGCATTTTCACATTTAGCTCCAAAGCTCTGGAATAGCCTTCCTGATATTGTTCGTTGTTTAGACTCGCTCTCCCAGTTTAAAACTAGACTAAAGACGCATCTCTTCAGCAAGGCATTCATATAAATTTTATCTTACAGTTACTGTAAATCCGGCCTCTAGTTCATAAACGCCAGAGGAGAACTGGCCCCAGACTGAGCCAGGTGTTTTTTTTTCTCCATTAGGTCACCTGTTTTTCGGTTCCTTGCCACTGTTGCCTTTAGCTTGCTCAGTTGGGGATATTCAAATTAATTATCCAATCATTAATACCATTGATGAGCTCTACCTAAAGTGGATGTTTTTTTCCACTAAGAAACAAACATTGTTATGTTATTTTGATTGATACTGTGAAGCTGCTTTGATACAATCTATATTGTGAAAAGCGCTATTTAAATATACTTGACTTTAAATGATTTAGGGCTTACTGATAACAACTACGTCAGCACATCAAAAACTAATGGTCGCTTCAAGACACTATACAACATCCCCACATCATTCAAACTAAAGTGATTAGCCCCATTTTCATGGCTTTAGCTCCCTCCAATCGCCACATGCCATATGCCACCTCAAGCGGCAGAATGGACAGATAAAGTGGCGGCACACAGGTTCCACGGGCCTCCCGCCTGGCTCGCTGTGCGTCTGTTAAGGCAGCCAGCCCGCCAAGGGGCCCATCAACAACATCAGGGCATAAGGAAGGAGGTTGATTGGGGGAGGGACGATACAAACTGCTTGAACACCCTCTCCTCCAGCCCTATCCCTCCTTTTCTCCTGTTGGATTAGTTTGGAGGGGGAGTGTTTGCGCTCTTTGAGGGAGCATGTGCCTGTTGGCAGCCTCCAATGGAATAAGCTTTCCCTTGAGGCTAATGAGCGAGACGAGATGGACGTCTCCTTATCATACTTATGTTGAAGAGAGACAGTGGTGGTGTTAGTAGGTTCCATTTACATGATATCAGCATCACAGCTTTGTTTCTGAAAAGTAATGGATCAACGAATAAACGTAACTGTGTTAGACAAAACACCTGTTGAACAAGGAATAGTAGCTCCGTAAAAGTGGTCCATGCACTATCCCTCAAGTCTTCTGAAGCCATACGATAGATTTGTTTAATGAAAACACCACAAGCACGTCATCATTGCAGATCTCTGATTCATACACTTCAGGTGCTTTTGGAGACTTTAAATATAAATATATTACTTATAGGGCTGCTTTTCTGACTTTGTTGCACATTGTACACCAATTAAAACCAAAAATAGAAGATGGAAATTATTTTTTGTCTCTTTTGCAACAGAAAAGTAGAATAACATGAAGGTGAGTTAATAATGACAGAAGGTGCTGAATTAAAGTACATATTTCTTTCCCTCTCCCAAAAACCCAAAACCTTTGAATGGGCTTGTCAGTATTCCTTGTAGTGTTTAGAGAAAGTTTATCATCTTCACATCGACCTCAGTCGTCTGTTTAACTCCATCCAAACTGGCACACATCTGTCCCGGCATAAGTCCTTCCTTCTCCACAAGTCCAAGATCAATACAAAGCGAGAACAGTTGCAAGAACCGTTACCAAGACTGATCCAAGACGACACCGGAGAAGCGGGGAACAACTGGGTGCGCTTTGAAGACTCTCTTGTGCTAACCTTGTTTGTCAGTGTAAATGGCCATTGTTGCTTCACAGAGGGCCTGTGTCTCTCTGGAGGGATGTCCACTCGAGGAGGGAGGGAGAGGAAGATCGATGGCTAGGCCTCTGGACACAACAAAGGCCTCCTTTAATCCTGCACTGGGTTAGCATATGCTTCGCTAGTTTGCAAAGGCCATTACTCAATTGCCTTTCTTCCATCCCTTTCTTTGGGAGCCTCTTGCTTTTTTCTTTCCTGTCAATCGCTCCTTTCTGCAGCTGTAAAATGTGGTCTTTAGGTTCAGCCCTTCTCTCGTTGCTGTCATATGGGAACCTAACTGTTCTGTGGATAGAGTACCAGGCCTGTGCTATATTTTTCTGGATGATCTACAGCTCGCTGTTTGTTTGCTTTGAGAACCGGAGGTTCTCTAAACACAATGTTAATGTAATGCAAACAAGAAAAAAAAAAAAAAAAAAAAAAAAAAAAAAAATCGCAAAGAATTCTAACAAATCTAATTTTTTGCTCCATATAACCATAACTCTACAATATTACGGGACATTTTTTGAATCATTCTTGATGCCAAACTGAAATGTTCACAATTAATAGTTGACCAATATATTATTTAAGCCTTCCTTATATGTTCATATTCAAAAGACCCATATACAACTGTTCACTGTGTAGACTATCAGAGGGATGTTAAATGTTTACTTAAAAAAACATTTAAAGTGCTTTTCACAATAAATATCGTTTTATATCGAAATAAAAAATTTGTTTTAAGCACATTCATTTGAAGTCATTAAGATTAAGAATATACTTTTCTTCAAGCAAGGATGCATTAATTGATCAAAAGTGACTAACTAATATCTGCTATATATGATGTTTTGTCTGACATGTACTTCCTCTAGAGAATTTTAAGAGAGTTTGGGAAAATAATTTAGGTCATGGAATTGATAATGCAGATTGGTCTGCTGTATGTAACAATTTGTATGTGTACTTCATTGGGGGTTCACAACTTTATTATAAATTCATTAATAGAATCTGTCACGCACCATTACGTCTGAAAATTTACAGAAACTCTTCTGGTCTCTGGTTTAATTGTAAATTCCCGGCTTTTGGTACTGTGCATTTTTTCACTGCTTTTGGTACTGTGATAAAATCATCCCTTTCTGGACCAAAATACATAACTTCCTACAAGAGCTCCTTAAGTTGCAATTTTGTTTCTCTTTGGATTGTATATGTTATCTATTGGATGGAGACCATGTTTGACTCATGGCTAAACACATGTTTTTAGGACATCCCCTCAAGTGCCTTCTTTCAAAATGTGGATGTCTCAAATATCTGCATTACTACCACTCGGTATCTCACATATGATTTTAAAAGTCTAAGGACTTTTGCCAGATATGAGCACCTCTTTGGCACCATGTTAATAACCTCTCCTGATTCCCTACTCTACTGTTTATATTTACCACTCTGCCTTAAGTGATATTTTTTTGTATGCATTTCTTTTTCTCCCTTTTGTCCCTCATTGTATGTTTGAGGCTGTATTTGTAGTGACAGTAAGAACATGTATAGTGTTACAAATGATTTTCAACTAAATGCTGTTCTTTTGAAAATCAGAAAATCAGCATATTAGAATGACTTCTGAAGGAAACAGAACATTATCATCTATTGGTGTGGACGCTATATAGTTACCATTAGTTACAGACATTTTAAAAAGGTTTTCTTTAAGTTAAAGTTTCTGAGATGCAGACTAAAAAAGGGAATAAAATAGTGCAATGCCTTAAACAAAAATTGAGCTTTCGCACCTGAGCATTTCCAGTCAAATTCCAGTTATTTGTTGTTACAATTGGTTGGAGATTAAATCTTTGTATGTATAAGCTCAAGCAAAACAACTTCTCCTCCTGACAAATTTGAATTCACACTGTACCACCTCAAACAAGACTACACTTGTCATTTCAGATCAGACCCAAGTGATGGGTGAATCTGTCGTTAAATTCCACTCCAAACATTCCAGTAACACAAGTATGAAACCATGAGGTTTCCAAGGTATTAAACAAACAGAGAAGACAACTTATTTTTAGTCTCTATGATCTCATAACAAAAATAATTCATTAATTATGCCACTGGCCAGTTGCCATCCTGTACAAATTGAGTGACACTGTTTATTGCTGGATCCGTCTTCCATTGAATGCCTTCACTTGGCACGGCAGAAAAGGTTTTTTTTTTTTGTAGTCGCGCCTCTTTGCCTTGTCCCTTCTCCCTGAGGATGCCGCTTATCAAGGGTCCACTCTTCGTCCCCACGCTGGCCTTCTGCTATTTTAGGGAGGGTGACCATGGGCCCAGGAGGCAGAAAACCTGCTTCTACACTCCCATGAGGGAGTAGGCGTATCACCTCGATCCCTAAAGTAATCATGGCCCTTCGTTATAGCATTTAAAGCTATAAGAGCATTAGTGTTGGACAGCAGCGCTCCGGGCTCGGAGGTAATAAATCGAGGTGGGGGGAGAAAAGGACACTTCAGGGAATGTGTGGAATTAATTATGTAATTATTACGAGACCGAACGATTGTATAGAGCAAGCGAAAGCAGCCTGTTATCTCAATTGACATCAGAGGTGAATGAAAAGCGCAGGTGGTCTTGCTTTTATCTGTTACGTGGCGTCTCTACTTTTACTCTATTAATGATAATGCGTGCTCCGAAGACAGCATATCTGTAGTTGATGGTGCTATAAAGGCGTCAGTCAAATCACCATAAAAACCAAGCCATTTCATTGACAGGAAGCCAAACTTAAAGAAATGGTATACCTAAAAAAAAAAATACAATTCTGTCGTTATTTACTCACCCTCATTTAGTTCTTCTTTGGAAGACAAATGCTGAAAAACTATCAAGCATGTACGTACACTACCGTTCAAAGGTTTGGGGTCAGTAAGATTTAAAAAAATAATAACAATAATAAATAAATAAATAAATAAATATTTATTTATTTAAACAAATTAAACAAATGCAGTCTTGATAAGCATAAGAGACTTATCAAAAACATTAAATGCGTCTTAAAAACCCAAACCTTTGAACAGTGGTGTTTTTTTCCATATAAAATTAAGTGAAAGAGGACACAGGGTTTCAAGCTCCAAAATAAAGATGTCAAATCTTAATTTTATGTAAAAAAACAGTCATGATATTCTTTAAAAATCATGAAAAAAAATCAAGACTTTCTTTGAAAGTCATACAGGTTTGCAACAACAAAAGGTTATAAAACGGACAAAAAAAGATGCACAAGCCTCATAATTCAACAACCCGTAATTAAGAGTCAATGCAGCATGAATGAAAGCAATGAAACAATTGCCAATATGAATGGCACATGTGCCACAGGCCACTGGCCAATCAGGGTATGTGAGAGATTGATGCTTGCAGGGGTCATGTGCTGTGAAGTGGGTTAAAACCCGCTGGCACTGGGTAAAAACAAGAGTGCTGCATGGCACCAGAAATCCATCATGAGCCTTGCTAACCTGACAGGTGAACAAACACACAACAAGCAGGCCAGAAGGGTCCTCATCCGCTAAAAAAAGACCGCACAAGGGAACGAACTACAATACTCTGCATTCAAAAGGACGGGGAATAACAGCATTTCACACTTGTAGACCAAAAGTCTACAAATAATGGAGTTTTCTACTTTTCTGTCATGTTAACTTCCTCCTGAGCTTTGAGCTATGCCTTTCACAGCCTTTAAATCAAAGTGAAACTAAATTCTTAGTCTTATCAGTTCGGTTTACATCTGCAAGACATTAGATTACTGCGTGTAATAACAAAATGTCCACCACAACAGGCCCAAGCTTAGGATAATAGATCATTTACAGTTCTTTAAAAAAGCCTAGATGGAATGTGTCCAAATCATTTAAAAAAACGAAGTTCCTTACTTGTGTTTAGATAAGGGGAGGACTTACCGTTATCAAACTCATCTGGAACCCGAAAAGAAAGAGAGAGTGTTAAGATAGACATGTAGACATGTTTTTCGTGCACACTGGTATATCAGGTTGTGTTTGTACCACATGTGGGTATGAGGAGAGTTCAACAAAGTGCCTTTATACAAACTAGAAAGAGACAACAGCATGACACCCACACCAAATTAACAGTAAAAGTTTGAAAAAAACCTTCAAGTCTTTTAGACTGACAGGGTTAAATGGACGAAAGCCTTCAGAGACACCATGTAAAAATTGTGTAATTCTTTGTTATGCTTCCTGAATTCCAAAGAACCATAAGGAAATGTTTCTCTCACACACACACACACACACACACACACACACACACACACAACACACACACACACACACACACACGTTTGTTTTTGTGACTTATGAGGACATTCCATAGGCGTAATGGTTTTTATACTGGACAAACTATATATTCTATCCCCCTACACTGCCCCTGTCCCTAAACCTACCCCTTACAGGAGACATGCTGGATTTTAACATTTAAAAAAAAACATTGTTTTTTATGTTTTTTAAGCTGTTTGAAATATGAGGACGCATGCAATGTCCTCATATTTCACGTGTAAGTTGTAATACCAGTGTAATACCCATGTCATTATACACATTTGTGTCCTCATATAATCACAAAAACAAGCACACACACACACACACACACACACACACACACACACACACCACACACAACACACACACACTACCACCCCACACACACAAACACACACACACACACACACACCTAACACACACACACCTGCTTTTAAGAGCTCGATCATTAAAGTGCAGACAACAAACCTGCAGTGCGTGCTTAGAATAAATACCTTTTTTGGCATAGTACTGTTAGACATTATTGTAATAAATAAATAAATTATATATTGGTCTTTTAAAATAATACACAGTCCACCGATAAGCACTAAACCAATGAATATTCAGCTGCATCTGTCAGCATGTTCTGGCCCACTTGGGATCCAGGATCACCACATGCTGCCTGTTGGGACCCCTCACAGCACAACAGGGGGCAGAGGGCCTGTTTAAAACCACTGTCATTCTCCTACTACTGCGATCATCATTGTACTGGAACCGCTTTGGCGCCCTCCACAGGACAAAACAGCACACAGACAATGTGCTGAGAAAAAGGGCTAAGTGGTATTTTGGGCTGAAGGGGAAAATTGAATACTCAAGCTCAACCTTCTGGTTAATCACAGACAAAAGTCACTCAATTATAATTGTTATGTGAAAATAGGCAGTATAAAAAAAAAGTTAAGAGTTAAAGGGTACCTATTATGGCATTTAAAATGTTCCTAATAATGTTCTGGGAGTCCCCAACAACAGTTTTACATGCATGCAATGACAAAAAACACTTTTGTTGTCTTATAATATGCATTTATTTTTACCTGATTTGCTCACCGACTCCCTAATGATTCGTTTGACGACTCATTTGTCCAAACCCCTCCTTTGCGTGACGCTAATCGGCGGTGATTGGTCAGATGACCCAGTCAGTTATATTTTGCGTTAGCCCAAAGCTTAAACATATTGATAAAGCACTGCAGTACTACAATACGCTTCACATAATTTCACATATTTCAAAAAACAAAAAAAATGACATTGGAGACCTAGAAGCTGCTGAGCGTAACTCTCACTCTCTCACACGCACACACACGCGCACACGCGCACGCACACACGCACACACACACACACACACCACGCAACAATTATTAATAGTACTTACAGGTTGTGATTCGGAGGAGGAAGCTGATCCAAATAAACTTGGTATTGAACGTTCCTTCAGTATCAGCCGACTCGCGAATCCACACTTGAAAGCATTTGTGTTTGTGAAGCGATCGTCATTAAAATAACGCGAACACAGCTCAAGGTGGCTATACTTGTGTGGTATAGTTGTAAATATAAACTCTAGCCACTGAGTCTTCACATGCTTGTCCCTGGGCAGTGAAAAAAAAAGTTTGTTTTTGATTCGCACTTCAGAACAGAGTCTCGTCGACATGTTGTTGTCAGGTTTCTCTGTCTGCTCGGCGCGCGCACTGAGTGGGCGTGTCGAATTCAAATAACTTGTACAAGTGACGTACGAAAGTGCATCGTTCGTCTATCGATTCATATCAGCGACTCAGAGTCGACTCTTACTTTTGAGAGACAATAACTTTGTATACGGTGAACTTTCATATTTAAAACTTTGCAGGATGTTTTTGTTCACTTAGATCTATGTTACACACTACATGAAAGGTAATTTTCAAAATTCCATGATAGGTACCCTTTAAGAAAAGCATCAACACCTTGTTGAGAATGAAGAATAAACTCTCCTGCTGGTGAACTATATTATTGCACTTTGTCAGATTTGAAGAAAATAAGGAACTCTGTTTGATTTAGCAGATTTGTTAAAAAGACACTTCACCCAAAAATGAGAATTCTGTCATCATTTGCTCACCATGTCATTTCAAACATGCATGACCTTTTTCTGTAAAACAAAACAATATTTTGAGAGACATCTCCGTATTGTTTTATCCACACAATGGACAAAATAGCACGGACAGCACTATTGGTTCTCAACTTGCTTCAAAATATCCTCTTTTGTGTTTCACAGAATATTTTTTAACTTTTGGCTAAATTATAAAAAGATAAAGAAGCCTGATAATACAATGAGAGAGATTGCCGTTTATATTATTATGATAATTATATCCATATATAGTTATGGAACTAACACACAGGACTCTTGGCAGCATATGCAATTGCCAACTTGTCAATGTAAGCAAAAACAGACCCGATCTGTTTTGTATTTATTTGCTATGCCTGAGCTATGAATTTTTATCATAAAAACCCCCCACAACCACTGAAGTAGTAAGCTGTGTAATACACTGTACTCTTATCTACCCACAAACACACACTGCTGTTCAACATAAATTAATATTCCAGGTTAATATACACTACCATTCAAAAGATTAGAGATTAAAGATTAAAGAAATAAAAATGTTTATTCAGTAAGGACACTTTAAATTGATCAAAAGTGACAAAGACAACGTTTAACGGAAAAATGAAATCATGGTTTCGGGTTTCCACAAAAATATTAGGCAGCACAACCGTTTTAAACATTGATAATACTAAGAAATGTTTCTTGGGTAGAAAATCAGCATCGGCTGATTTCTGAAGGATCATGAATTTCTGATTTCTGAAGGATCATGTGTAATGATGCTAAAAATTCAAATTAACCATCACAGGAATAAAATTACATTTTAAAATATATGCAAATAGATAACAGTTATTATAAATTGCACCTTTGCACAAGTTGGTGAGCAGCATAAGAGTTTTTTAAACAACAAAACTTCTGCACAGTAGAGTATGTGAAATTTGTTCATTTTTATAATCAGCCCTGAAGAATATTTGAGTTGAGATCTTTGCAGGAAATGCGTCACATGCTGAAGCACAGAAACAAACTTCAACATCCACTGTAGCCATTATATGAACCAATAAAGATTCGATTGTGTTCTATGAGAAGAGGATTCAGCCTTTGGTCTCACGCTGTCACTTCCCTTAAGTGCCCTTCAATTTAGACCTTGGGTTGTGAAAAATGGCACCCAAAAGCCTGGCACACTCCACACATATCTCCAAAAAGGCCTCAGCTACATGTGAAGTGTGCCCTGTTAGGAGACCACCAGTCCAAAAGGGTCAATATACCAAAGAAGTGTCGGCAACAAACATTACCACATTGTGCTAAGTCTGTCCTTCAAGTCACTTAGGACATCATTCAAAGGTTTAATTCGCAGGACAAATGCTGTATAAACAGTCTGTTTGAAGGCTATGCTTTGGTGAAGGTTCCTCCTTTCAAATTAGTCCTTGAGCTAAACTGTCATGTAAAATTTGTTCCAGCTTTCCAGTAAATGATAACAGCCAAGCACTTTTTTTTGTAAACACATAAATCAAGTAAAATGTGTGCTATTGTCAAATGTGAAACAGTGGGTGATGACAAAATGCTCTTCAAGCGTGCTTTCCCAAACCCTTTCCTGTTACAGGTTAAACTGGTTGAATGTTCTTTTGAGACCTTGCGACAACTAAATGACTGAGGTGCGAAAACACTCTGGCAGTGTGGCAAGACCTTCTGTCGAGAAGGCTAATGAGTGAAGTCTGTGTCTTGCGCACGAGACGCGTGACTCATCTTTGAAAGGCCAGGCACACTCCATTCACAAGTCTCATGACATCTCAACTGCCTGCGAAGTGTGCCCATTCAAAGTGATTCACAGGCTACAGCAAACACAAGCATTGAGGTAGCAATCTTCCCGAGGAAACACCTCAAGCCTTTCAGGGATACACTGACACCACTTCAATGAGTCATACCACTAATTCTATTTTTGGTTAATCGCAGATTACTGAGTGATTGCAATTGTAATTTTAAAAAATATATATTGGGTAGAGAAACCAGTATATGAATCATATTAGTTGGCTTAATAGTGATTTTCATGCTTAATTATGACTGTTAACATGTATTGTACAAGCTTCTATTACTTTCACTGTTCATTCTACTGATTTACACTGTACAAAAATATATGATCAATAAGTTATGACAACATGTTTTTATATTGCTTTAACTGATCAAAAAAAGTTAAGCAATTGTCAATATTTTAAGTTATACAAGATTCAGCTTGAAATATTCAATTTGATTTGTACTTTTAGTTAAACTTTTTTTAGTGTCCATCGTATTCAATCTATATTTTAACAGCACATTGCACCTTTAGAGCTGCTCCATTGCAGCGGCACAGTACTCACATGATGTCTTCCTGTGATAATACAGGGAACCACTCATTATACATAAATCATGTAACAGTTGTAATGTTTTTACTTACAAGTACAATTTAGTTTTAATCCAACTGACGCTTATGTGCGGAGAAGTGCTTTCTCTCTCCTGACCTTCACGTAATAGTGGTGTCAACAATAATCGATTCGGCAATGCATCGCAATGCGGGAAATGCACGATTCAGCATCGATGCAGCAAAGTGCCATAATCGATTATGTCACTGTTTATTTTCTGGCCTTGGACACAAAGTTTTGAAGTTTCAATTACTTCCGGGGGCATAATAACAACAATAAAGATGGCCGAGGTGGAGGGAGATGACCGCGTTATAAAATGCCATATTCAATACCCTGTACCAATCAATTTAATTTAATTTAATGACATTGATGTCAAAGATACAGGAGTTATAATACACACATAGCAGCCAATCAAATCTGTTGTTCAATATGCTTGTATTGCCTCATGACTGATGAAAAATGTGCCTTGTTGTGTGCAGTAGAATTTTGATGCATCGCAATGCATCGTAGAATCGAATTGAATCGCTACCTGGTGAATCGTAATCGAATCGAATTGTGAGGGCAGTGCAATGCACACCCCTATCACGTAACATTAGTAATGGGTGCACAGCTTTCTTTTTTTGCTATATACGCATCCAAATCTAAATGACCGAACTAACTTTTCAGCGATGTCTGTGAGAAAGCGATGTGAAATATTAGAAATATGAAGCAAAGACTGTTGCTTCATATTACAAACACTGTCGATTTTATTATGAAATTCAAACAATAAATGTTGTTTTGGTGCACTTTAATATTTTGTACAAATGTTCAAATGAAATTTAAGTAGCTTTTATAAATGTGCCTTAGAAAAAAAAACTAAACAATGGCACTGACATAATTCAAGATGTGTCAGTCCAAGTTACTTTCAATTAAAACAGATCAAACATGCATTTTAAGCTTTGCATGCCTTGTTGATTATTTAAAAAGTTTGATTCATTGATTGATTATACATTTTTTTAATTGATTATCTATTTTCAGCCAAGAGCATCCTGGATTTTTGGTTTCAGACCAGAATTTTTCTTTTTTTTAAAAAAATTTTTACACTTGTTTTTTTATGATAAATAAATTTTGTATTGAAGAAAAGTAGATTTTTGTTTATATATATATATATATTGAAAATATATTATATATTTGAAAATTGGAATCGGCAAACATCGGTATTGGCAGGTCACACTTGAAATTTTCTTGGCCGATTCCGATTTCCAATTTTTCTTCTCTAACCAGGACCGGTGGAATTTCAAACAACAAATTTCGGTCAAAATGGATTTAGACCAAAACAGTGACATTTATTTAGCGTTGCTACGATGATGCACTTTGACTGTGTCTGTTTATTTGGTGCAAATTTTAGATAAGCTTGATAACATGACAGCTTGTGGACGCTAAGGCGGAGTTGACAATATCTATTTCTCATTTTTAATTAATACTGATATGGATTCTAGATAAAAAATTTGTCCAAGTTGTTTTCTGTCAATAAAACACATTGCTTGTAAAAAGTGTTTGCTTGAGCCTAAGGCACAGTAGACAAAAAAAACGATTTTTAAAAAACAAATTCAAAGCAATTTGAAAATAAAATGGTACCAAACTAATTATTTTCTGTCCTAAATTTAAAGGTAAATGGTTCTTAAATATCCACCTGGCAAAAAAAAAAAAAAAAAAAAAACCTGTCCATGGGAAGAGAGCCAGGTTCCCAGTCCCGCACTGTCACACAATTGACATCCAAATTGGAGTGGACAGAGGTGACAATTTTTACAAGCAAAGATCTGGCACACTTCACATTTGTCTCCTATGTGGTTGCAAACATATGTTAAAGTGTGCCCTTTGAAAAAAGTGAAGGAAGCAGACCAGGAGAGGTGGCACCAGCAAACAAGATTTTCCCATGCACACACCTTAGCCCAGCACATGCCACAGTTTAAAGAGAGCTTGAAAAGTGTGTGGTTTATAGAGCGAGCAGCAATGAGGTGACACCCATGATTTCACCCCGAGTGCTGTGAGAAGTGTGTCTGTGCAGTGGAGCCTAAACCATAGAGGTCTGATATTAAACACCTAAACATGTGGTGTCGAAATCCCACAGAGAGCTGGCAATCCTTCTGAAATCAACATTTTCCAAGATCAAGACCAATAAAGGGGCTGACAATGTAATTTTTTAAATAATAGAAGTAATTACCTTTAATACCATTTGATCCTTCAGCCAATCTGTTTGCAGTAACCAAACTAGCTATGAAAACATACTACCATGACTTCAGCTATAATTTTCTTCTAAATAAACACCACTGGCTTTGCTATTTTGTACCTAATGAAGTGGCATTAATACACTTCTAGGTATAGCTTAATTTTCCAATAACTATCTGGGGTCACAAAATGAAATGTAGATAGAAGACCAATATTTTAAAGATCACAGCAGTCTCACCAAGATTTGGTGCAAAATTATAGTCCTCGTGACAATTAACTTTAATCATACTTTTAGAGATTCACTTTTTAATTTGCTTAAATAAGCATTTAAATTTTCACAGGAGTTTATATTTGCCGTCTGTCTACTACTACTACTACTACTACTAAACTAAACCCAGTTAAGTTCCATACATGCTAGTTAAAATTAAGACTGTAAAAAGGTTGATATTTTGGTATTTTTTTAAATTAACAACTATGAAGCGTTTCATTTTGACTTCCTCTTTGATAACTTGTTATTTAATGGATCAGGTATCATGAACTAACAATAAACACTACAGCATTAATTAACATTAACCTATATTAAATTGTAATGTTAAACTGCATATGCCAATTCATTTTAAAATCTTAAAATAAATTCTATAAATTAACACGAATGTATTATGTTTAACGAACATGAAAAAGAAATGATAAATAGTATATAAACTAAAATTAACCTAGATTAATGCTGTTATGAAAAACAACTGTTGTTCATTATTAGTTTATGATAATACATTAACCAATGTTAAAGACCCCCTGTGGTGAAAATCTAGTTTTTAATGTTGTTTATATGAATATGTGGTGTTTTTAATATGCTTTAAGACAAACCATCTGCAAAATCATAAGTCAGCACCATTGCGGCATATTTTCTCCATAAAAAACGGCAGTGAACCAGACAGTCTAAAACCAATCACGTCAACATGCCGGCGGGCTTTAGCATATCATTACTATGCCGTGAAGCAAAAGAGTCTCAAGAGAAGCCATTTTATCCTCGTATATATTTCTGTTGATATTAAAAATCGGTACATGTAGCAATATAGCGGGTGAATTATGTATATTATGATGTTATGATGAACTCTTTCTCCACTGACACTCTATGATGTTCACAGCATTTCTAAGGATGCTGATTATTAGAAGGCAGACTGAGCTGGCGAACGGGAACATGGTTTGTGTAACATTAGCAACACATTATTAGCTCTTTGATATCATAGTCAAGCAAAAGGTTATTCATATTAATTACCGTTATGAGTCAGACATTGTAAAGAGTGATACCATTGTGCAGCGTTTACTACAGTAAGTTGACCGAGTGCATCTCTGAGCTGGAGTGAGTGAGTGAGTGGGGGCGGGGCTAATTTGCATATTCATAGAACCACGTATACTAAATGAAGCAGGGTTGTGGAGTTATTGAAAAGTTTTTTTTCCTGTGAAAAATAAAATAGCTTGAATATATGTAATTTTGGTGATCAAAGATGAGTTTCAAGGGATAAAAGGGTTGAGTACTACAAGGGGTATTTTAATAAATGAACAAAATAGTAAAACTTTAAGATATTTTATAACTAATATCAACACTAAATTTAGGTTACTGTAATGTTGCTCATAATTCATCAATGCAAAACAATTTTATAGTCCATTTTGTGTAAATCATCATTTTTTTAAGCGCTATCAGAAAGAATTATTAAACTAAGGCATATATTATAATAAAGTATATATAAATATATAAGTATATAAAAATATATAAACACATCATTTTTTATATATAATTACATTTTATTAAACCAAGATGTTAAAGATATTAAATATATTAAAGTGACAGTAAAGACTTGTATTACAAAATAATTATTTTTCAAATAAATGCCGTTCTTTTGAACCTTCAATTTATCAAAGAATCATGTATCACGTCACGTCTTACACAAAAATATAAAGCAGCACAACTGTTTTCAACATTGATAACTTTTAGGGCTGGGTGGTATGATGATATATAATATGATGATGATGATGTAAAGTATCTTATCGCTAGATAGATTGCGGTTTGTACATATATCCACATAGCACAGCACTACTTAAAGTTCTTTACACTTTAGACTGATAAAGAAACCTGAATGAATGAGGAATAAAGAGTGGGACATGCATAAGAGTTAAGCGCAATAAGCCGTGAAAAACGACTCATCCAAAGAAAGCGCACAAAAAAAAACAATAAAACAAACTTTAATTAATTTAACTTCAATTTAATTTCTTTGTTCCATTGCTTTTGTCCTATGGTTTGTAATTTGCTTTGTTCTAAACTTAGTCACAAAAAAAAAATGAAATAAAAAGAACTATATTGTGACATCTATCGTTATCGTTGATATATAACGTTATCGTGAAAAAAGTTTCGTATAGTGAAATAAGATTTAGGTCGCGTTGCCCACCCCATAGTATTTTTGATCGAATAAATGCAGCCTTGGTGAGCACATGTGACTTACCGACCCCAAAATGTATACACCCTGTGGTGTATAGAAATGTACAATTGTTTCTGCTATAAAAGTTTCTAAACATGGTTCTTCTTCTGATTTACAATAAGGGCAGAAAGACAGAAGTGTGCGAGACCGATCATAAAGCCAGTCCCTGGGACGGGAAAAAATGTACAGTACGGGAACAGGACGAAGATCTCCTGCTCACAATAAGATCACAAGAGCGAAGAACAGTAAACCCCATCCAATCTAACGGATGAGGTGTGTGATCAGGCACCAATGGCCCTCTGAACTCACGTGAGGTCACACTGACCTGTGAAGTGTGCCCTTACAAGTGGGCTCTAATTAAGCAGGTAACAAAACAGGATGTCTAACAACGGTGGAGGTGTGCTCTTTAAAGTGACCACCTTCCTTAATCCACACCTCACCTCTGGCACATGCCTCCAGACTAGGTGCATTTGGCATCTACTTGTGAAGTGTGCCCCTTTGAAGGTGGGAAACAGTGGGTGGCTTCCAGAAACATTAAAGTAACCTTGCTAATTTAATCTTTAAGAAGCCAAACGGGCATTAATGCTCATTTACGAGCTCTAAGACCTTTAACACCGTAAAAGATTGAAATCTTTATTTGTGTTCCACAGATCATACAAGTTTAAATCAACATGACGTTTAGTAAATGATGACGGAATTCTCATTTATGGGTGAACGATCCCTTTTAAACACATTTATAAAATGATAGTTCACTATGACATTGGAAATATAGCTCTGAATTTATAGACAAGAATCTCTTCTGACCATTGCATACTAAATGCATAAAACAAATATGGTTCTTGTCACACTCAAAGTCAAGCTCCAATTACAGTAGCACAGGTCTTCCACACAGGGGAGAGAGAGGTACAAAACGCAACACCAACAAGCAAAACACATCTCATAGAGTCTTCTACGAGACTGGCTTTGTAAAGCGAGTTGTTTGAAGTGGGCCACCTCGAGAGGTGCTAGAAGTCTGCTCCCCGAATAAAGGAAATTCACAGCACTGTGAGAAGTGTGCCCTACAGAGCGAAAATCTTCACACCAACACCTGATTGAACTGCCGTTAAGCCAGAAGCCATTGTAGTTTCAATAGAAAGAGACTGGTGGGGGAGTGCAGGTGAGAAAGTGTGCCACGGGAAATAGCACGGCGTTAGAGCTTGCTAAAATTACCATATTAGAAAAAAATGGAGGGAAACGATGGGACACCATTAAGATAATTTTAGACTGCTAAGTTAATCTATTCAACTAATCTGATATTAACATTTTTTTCTTTCTTTGAAAGGTGGTGAAATGCATAGCTCATTAGAACATGTATAGAAAATGTATGGGTGATGTCAAAACAAATGTTGAAACACTGCCCACTGATTCCTTGTCAAACTCCTTAAAGTTTTTGCACACAGAAAGTATTCTCGTTAGGGATGCACCGATACCGATACCAGTATCAGTATCGGGCCCGATACTGAGCTCATGTACTTGCACTCGAACTCGTAAAAATGCCCCGATCCAACAACCGATACCAGGCAGCATGTGTACAGTGTCAGAAATTACAATGGGATAAAAAAAGAAGGCTGTATATGAAATAAATGTATCTTATCAGTGGAATATTAAACAGAATATATTAACGCGTTGTCTATATAACTATATGGTGCGCAAGCTGATAAGAGAAAAATGCGCAGAGGATTGAGCGCCCTACGACACAGACACACGAGCTGGTCGAGCGCATCCCTTTTTCACAGACGTCAGTGGAAAGTTTGTAGTTCAGTCGGATGTCAATGGCAAATAAAGTAAAACGAGGCATGTAGCTTATTAATAACGTTAACTGACGAGAGAGAGAGAGAGAGAGAGAGAGAGAGAGAGAGAGAGAGAGAGAGAAGAGAGGAGAGAGAGAGAGAGAGAGAGAGAGAGAGAGGAGAGACAGAGAGAGAGAGAGGCACTTCTGTTGAATGCTGTTGATTGCGGATCGTTCACTCAGCACGTGTTATTTGGATTAAAACTAAATCGTATATGAAGTAAAACATGAACTGTTACCTTACTTATGTTTAACGAGTGGTTGCCTTCATTATTACAGGACATTTGCAGGTCAATAATTTCCATGAACTTCAAACATCCACAGCGCGAGCCCCGAAAACCACCAGACAGCGCGCGAATACTGAATGAAGTCTTCCACGCATTGCGCTTGTACGGAGAATTCACACAAAATTATGTAAAAACACCTGTCTTGGCGAGTATCCTAGTAAAAGTCTGTTATATATCTCAAGTGAACGTAGACAGTATAATTCAAATGCCGTCTGTGCGTTCGGCCTTAAAGGAGCAGCAGGTTAATAAATCTGCTGCTGTGTTTTAATGTTAATCAACAAAGGACAAATAATTTACTCTCTGCTCTTGGCTAAATAGGCTACTTCTATCAACTTTACAAAAAGATCCATATATATTTAATTTATACAGTAATGAATATGCAGTGCTAGCCTGGCTGCCAGCCCGAACCCCGCCCACAACATTTTTTGGTCGGGAAGTTCGGTCTGGACTCGATCCGTTGAGGAGCTATTATGCCCGATCAAAAATTGTTCGGACCAATCAAATTGTCAGGGCGGGCTTTATACGATGATGGACAGATGAGCAACCAACCATAGACATCATATCTAGTGTGAGCAACGGTAACGTAACCATCCACGTCATCAGAGCGCTTGGGTTGAATTCATGGCTGCCGGTGGAGAATTGAGTTGTGTATATTCCGCTATCGTGTGTGTTATAGAAGATATAGACAGCGCATTCATTTTAGAAGAGGAACAGAGAACCGCGATCAAGGCATTTCTCGATGGAAAATATGTTTTTGCCGTCCTTCCTACGGGATTCGGGAAAAGTTTAATCTATCAACTTTAATCTATCTCTCAACATCCCTTACTCCGTTGTTCTGACTGGTTGTAGGTCTATCCAATTGAGTGCAGAGGCCTTTTATTTCCTGGTTCGGTTGATACACGCCCCATAATCACAGCCCAATGGAGCAGTTTCAGACTCACATTCTTTCTAGAATATGAGTATGACGAAGTCAGGCTAATGCAGTGCATGAAATATATATTTGTTGAACTAATTAAGTTTAAATTTAATAAACAACTAATATGATTGATATTATTTTAGTTTCTCTACTAATACATTTAAAAATTACAAATGCATGAATTGAAAGTTAATTGAAAATTAAAAATACAGGTATCGGTACGGATCGGTATCGGCAAGTACCAAAAATGAAAGTATCGGTATCGGACTCGGTCTGGAAAAAGTGGTATCGGTGCATCCCTAATTCTCGTCGCTTCATATTAACATTAAGGTTGAACCACTGTAGTCACACGGCCTATTTCAACAATGTGTTTACTATATTTGTGGGACTTGAAAGTGGTAAAAATATTGCTTGCAGTCTATCCGTCAAAAAGCTCTCGGATTTCATCATTAATATCTTCATTTGTGTTTAGAAGATGAACAAAGGTCTTACAGGTTTGGAACGAAATGAGGGTGAGTAATCAATGACAGAAATACAATTTTTGGGTGAACTAACCCTTTAATAGTAACAAAGGCTGAAAAAAACAAAACAAAAACTATAAAACCTGGTTTTGTGATTGTTAATGCTTACCTTATTTCCTTGTTCATCCACAGAATTGCTACCTAGAGACCAGAAACACTCATAATTTTAGTCACATGATTTCAAACCTTTGAGAATTTATTTATGCAACAAAACATTGAAACAAAATTAAACAAGATAATAAATTTCTAATAGATATTAGAAATTTATTTGAGCTTTTTAATGATACATAGAAGTCTTTTTTTTCCTTTTACATAATAAAATGTCTAATATTTTACACACACGTTTATCCACTTATCAATTCATTATTTGATCTAAACAAAGACAATACATTATTATTGAACTTGCACGCAAAAAACATGTTAAATGGTAATACGCAGTGTTTATACATTACTCTAAAATAGTAATTAGCTACTATTACATCTTCAACAGAGTAATTACATTACTGTACCAATTACTCTCTCTAAAAAGTATTGCATTGGTTATTAATTACTTTCTAAATACCATTTCAACCTCGACCAGCTGAATACAAGCATAGATATGAAACTGCTCTTAATTCTTTCAAATAAAGTATATATAAAATTGCATAAATTATTCTTGAACTAACCAAAGCATTTTTAAAGGGAGACGGTTTAATTAAAAACATACATTTTAACATTAGACACTAAATTTGGATGTTTTATATTGATATATATAATCTATACAGTATTTAATGCATTTACATTAGAAATAACTAATTAAATTACAGAAAAATAAAGAGCAATCCATTATTTTACTTTTTAAGGGAAAGTATTTAAATTACAGTAATTAATTACTTTGTAATGAGTTACGTGTCCCAACACTGGTAATAAGTATAAATATGCAAGTTAAATACATTTTTGCCAATACCACAACTTATTCTTCCAATACAAAAAGTATAAAAAAAATTAATCACCATAGTTCCCCATATATGTTAATCACACATGTGATGATTCATACAAATTACAGGAACAATGTCATCCCAATGTCTTCATGATGATCCATACAATACAATAATCCAAAAAATGTTTTGAATACTCCAACAATGTTGAAAGAAAATCTTCAAGCTTATAAAATTACAATCCTCATAGTGCCCAACCTTAGCATAAGAAAGCAACAGGCAAACTCACACGAATATGTATACGATTCCGACTGTGCCTCCGAGTCCCATTATTCCTGCTAACCGAAGGACCATCTTCTTAGCGTATGCCGTGTTCTCTTTCTGTTTCTTGTCCTCACCCTGTTCTTCTTTCTTGTGAGCGGAGTCATCACCCTCTTGAGGAGGCTGGTCCTGTAAACAACGTGTCAAAAGCATCCCACTTTATAACTGCCTACATTACAAACCATGAGATTCAAGTCAATTTCTCAACAAGACTGCCAACTCTTCAACCTGGAACCTTACACAGCAGCCAGTTTTAATCATCCCTGTAATATGCACAAATTACATTTTTCTGAACACCTGTCACTGTCACTCATTCACTCAATGAACCTTTGACAGACATTCAGCCCTCACCTGTATTCAACAGTCTAAAGAGGATTCCTGACCTTGCATGATACAGCTCCAATGTGAAAGTCATTCAAAAGTCATTTTAAACCACACTCAATTGTAATTTAAGGATATAACAAAAACAAGTCTACTGTTTCATATTTGGTACAGTTTCTATTAAGGCCTCAAAAAACATGTTGCACAACATATTCTACATGCCTTCAGACATGTGGTCTTTTTGCAGTGAAATCTTTAGTGATTTTTCTAAAGTAAACGTAAGAATAACATTTAAATGTTATTTTACATGTTGTTGGTATTTCGAGATGAATATTACTTAATAAAAATCCTGTTAAAATCCAAGTATGAAATATGATACAATGGGCTTTTAAGGAATGCTTATGTTTTGCCCCCAACAACAAAAACTACAGAGCTTTGATCATAAAACTAAGAATTTAAATATTTTACTGAGACATATTATTGCCAGGTACAACTGATATTTATGTACATGTTATGCAAGTAGTCTGCTGTAATGTTAAATATCTCATTGATTTACATTACAAGCCATCAGAACTTCATCTTACTTTTTTAAGTCTCAAAGTAAAATTGAGGTATTTTCCTCCTCGAGTTTGGGCTCCATATATCATACAATATGAGCCAAACATTTTGATGTATCAAGCATGATACAAAACATAAAACACAAGATGTTATTTTCTAACAGTTCCATTTAAATAAATCAGATTTTTTTCTTTCTTGTTAGGCTTTACAGAAACTCAGTATCTTCATATAACTAGTATATGTAATTAGCTCTTTGTCAAGTCCTTTACAGCCATTCATAATACTAAAGGTTATAACCTGCATTGATTTCTACTAATGATGTAAACATGTAACCAGTGAACATGTAACCAATGTCCTTGGTCTATCACACATAACATTGCCTGCTGTGTCTAAATTCATTCAAATCACACCACCTGTCAACCTTTACTAACCAGACCAAAGTATTTGACAATGTACGGTAGTTTGTGCATCGACGTACTCAAAACCTCAGTATTAACATGTAAGAATGTAAATATTTTTCCAAAAAGCAATAATTGACTGTCTAATACCCTGTCATGTAGGAATGTCAGGCGGTCATAGCGCTCACCTGGCTTTTCTGCTGCTGAAGCCTTTCTTGCAGTATTGCCTGGGCCAGTCCACCTGTGGCACTACTACTACTAGATGTGTCAGCAGAGAATGACCGGACAACATCCAGCACCGCAGGGGTTATGGATCCGTTGGCCCCCTGCCTCAGTCGGAGGAGGCCCCGGCTCGCCCGGACACACATGGGATACATAGACACCGCAGACATCTTGAATATGATGCAGCTAGTACCCGGAGCGCGAGTGGAAAGGACAAACGATTTTGATTGGTTACGTCTGTCGTGATTGGCAGGCAGAGAGAGCCAATCGAACATATGAACTGCGCCGCGAAGGCGGTTCTTAGAATGTCGTCACTTTCACCCTCAAAAGCGACTAAAAGTTCCCACAAACTACAAATAGCATAATTAAATGCAATGCCTGCTTTATTAATAAAAATAGATATTTTATCATGGCTAACATGTAGAAGTCTTAGAATAATGGACATTTACATTCTATATTCCCACGAATTTAGAACATTCACTGTGAAATGGGTAAATTTCAAAATAAAAGTACTCCATCCTTGTGAAATTGAATCTCTGATAACGTTACCCAACTTGTGGAATAGAATACACTAAAGATATATTAACTAAATTATATAATGTCGTTTTTTAAATGTTAAGCAAAAAACAGAAAACAAATCAAGTAACACAATGTTAGTTAATGTTTTGAATTAAAGTTATTACAAGTGTTTTGGCTGAGAGACTGGTTTTGCAACGGCTAAACCCAGTGCTATACGTAATTAAACATGATTTCAGGTCATAGAAATTGATATAAAGGTAGGCTAGTCGACTGAAAAAACTCGTAAATGTTATTTATTATGAAAGATAAGATTGTACAATTAGGTTGACTTGACAATCCCTGCACTAGCCAATGGGTGGCAGTAGATCCCTATCACGGTTTAACCTGTTGCTGTTGGTCTTTCAAAGAAGAAGAAAAACACCGTTGTATTACTACTGAACTGAAGTTTAAAGTAAAAATAGTTTTCCTTTTCTAAATCTTCAGATAGACCTGTTTGCTTTTTTTCTTATAAAATATGGTCGAAGTAAATCTGTCGAACTAATCAAGTCTACAGGTTCAGTTTCATCGCCCTCGAGTTACCGCAGCAGAGTGGGTGAGTTTTCTAGATTGGAAAAGTTTCATGGTGGCAAACTTGCCTTAACATTTCAATGTTTTGAATTAGACGAAATAAACTTTCGCTTAGCATTAAACTCAACTAAAATCTAGAACATGTGTGCGTCGTTAGATTAGGTTGACCAGAAACTTTTGTTAGGAAGCGCCAGTTTATAAACACAAGTATATGAGGCTTTGCTAGTGTGTATATACAACACTAGCAAAGCCTCATATACTTGTGTTTATGTAAAACTCACATACTTATTATATATATATATATATAATATCAGTACCGGTCAAAAAAGTGTGTAAACATTAGTGCTGTTTTTAATGTTTGGAAATAAGTTTTATGCTCATCAAGCCTGCATTTATTTGATTTAAAAAAAAGCAGAAAAACTGTATTGTGAAATATTATAATTCAAAATAATCGTTTTCTATTTCAATATACTTTATTTATACTTTATCAGATTTATTTCTGTGATGCAAAGCTGAATTTTCAGTAATCGTTACTTCAGTCTTCAGTGTCACGTGATCCTTCAGCAATCATTGTAATATGCTGATTTATTATCAATGTTGGAAACGGTTGTGCTGCTTAATATTTTTATGGAACCTTTGATACTTTTTTTAGGACTTATTGATAAATAAAAAAGTTAAAAAGAACAGCATTGATTTAAAATGTAAATCTTTTCTAACAATATAAATCTTTACTATCACGTTTTATCAATTCAACATATCCTAATGTTAAATAAAAGTATTTATTTCTTTCAAAAAATTAATAAATAAATTCTGGCCCTAAATGTTTGAAATGGTAGTTCATATTGTCACAAAAGATTTCAATTTTAAATAAATGCTGTTTTTTTTTTAAACTTTTTATTCATCAAGGAATCCTGAAAAAAGTATCAGTATACAGGTTATAAAAATTTTAAGCAGCACAACTGTTTCCAACATTGATAATAAATCAGGATAATAGACTTATTTCTGAAGGATCGTGTGACACTGAAGACTGGAGTAATGATGCTAAAAATTAAGCTTTGTCATCACAGAAATAAATTATATTTTAAAGTATATTAAAAAAGAAATCCATTATTTTAAATTGTAATAATATTTCACAATATTACTGTATTTTTTTCTTTATATTTGATCAAATAAATGCAGGCTTGATGAGCATAAGAGAATTTTTTCAAAAACATAAAAAAGTAGGGCTGTCAAATGATTAATCGCGATTAATCGCATCCAAAATAAAAGTTTGTGTTTACATAATCAATGTGTGTGTACTGTGTAAAATTATTTTGTATATATAAGTACACACACATGCATTTATATATTTAAGAAAAATGTGTTATTTATATATAAAATATTTATATATATAATATAAATCTATAATAGTATATACATGCAAATATTTCTTAAATATATACAAGCATGTGTATGTATTTATATATGTATAAAATAATTATACACAGTACACACACATTTATTATGTAAACACAAACTTTTATTTTGGATGCGATTAATCGTTTGACAGCCCTAAACAAAAGTAATGTTTTTACAGTACTGTGTATATAAAGCATATATTAGCACACACATATGTGTGTAATATATATATATATATATATATATATTTTTTTTTTTTTTTTTTTTGTGTGTGTATGTCTATCTAGCTTTTGTTTATAGTACAAGTTCTTATTTGCTGTCGTTATGCTCCATGTAAACAAATATTAGAGCTAACTTAGCCGACAACCGTAATATCAAATTTATATAAATCATAGCTGAGTCTTGTATTATATGTAAGTTGTATACACGTTGTTTTAGGTGATGTGTAGCATGTAGGTTTGGCATCACAAGCAGCCTGCCCAGCAACATTCACCACGGCGGGGGAAATCAGACCCATCGTGTGCAGGGTGGTTATCTACCTACAGCGGGACATGTCAGGAGAGAGCTGCCTGCACCAGCTTCAACCGCAAACTGGGCCCATTGTGTCAGTCTCTTCAGTGGCCTGCCCCAAGACTAACACTTGCACCTACCGCGGTGTCACCGGCAACAAGTATGTACAGCTCAATGTTGGTGGAAATCTTTACTATTCCACACTGCAAGTGCTCACCCGACAGGACACCCAGCTGAGATCCATGTTTAGCGGCAAAACGGAAGTGCTCACCGATAAGGAAGGTAAGTTATTTAGACATTGCAGAGATAAGACCTCTTTAACCTTGACTCAGTGCTGATGTTGTTAAAGTGAATTCTCTGTTGTTATTTTTTCTTTAGGTTGGATCCTAATAGATCGCTGTGGGAAACACTTCGGTTTGATTCTCAGCTATCTCCGAGATGGATTTGTGACTTTGCCCAAGAGCAGACAGGGTATCATGGAGCTCCTAGCAGAAGCCAAGTATTACCTAATCCAGGGCTTGATAGATTTGTGCCAGGAGGCCCTGCAGGTTGGTTTAGAATAATGAAAGAAAGTTGTGCACTCACTTGATTATGTGTGTTATTCTCATGAAACCTCTCATAAAAATTAAGAAATTAGATTTTTTTTTTTAATAGGTACATGTAAGTCAAGCACATTTCGACCACACATTTTTATTGTTATTCATTAAGATTTCATTGTAGTGAGAATTGGAGCATATTCCCATAATGTTGCTTGTTAAGTGTAATGTATGCAAAATATGTTTGTTTATTAGTTTAAATTAGACCCAGATATTTTTGACAGTCTTTTTGAGATATTTGTTTGCTGATCTATTTTTATTTTATTCATATATTCCTATGTATTTGCTTGTTTGTTTTGTTTTGTAGGATAATGAAGAAGGGCTCTGTGTGTTATCCCATTCATAACATCTCCTAAAGAGGAGGAGAGACTGATACAAGGCTGCGTAAGGGTGAGTCTATCCTGTGATGGTGTCTGTGTTCATTGTTCACATAAAAACAAGATAATCTACAATTCTAAAAGTCTCCTGGCATTATTCTTTTCTCACTTACAGCCTGTTGTGAAACTACTTTACAACCGAGGTAACAACAAATATTCCTATACAAGGTAAATAAATGCAAGTGTTTTATCCTCTTCAACTTTCAAGGTGATTTAACTTTTTGAGAGATTCACATAGTTTCTACTGTCAATACTTGTCTTTTTGATTGGTTTTATCTTCCTCCAAAGCAACTCGGATGACAACCTACTCAAGAATATCGAGTTGTTTGAGAAGCTGTCCCTGAGCTACAGCGGCCGTGTGCTCTTCATTAAAGATGTCATTGGAGATGAGATCTGCTGCTGGTCCTTTTACGGACAGAAGCGTAAACTAGCAGAAGTCTGCTGCACATCCATTGTTTATGCTACTGAGAAGAAGCAGATAAAGGTAACTCCTGTTAGAATAGGTTTTTGCAGAAACACTTTTATAGCCTTTTCAAATGTATCAAAGAAGGACTCTTGTAATGCTCTCAGGTTGAGTTTCCGGAAGCACGGATCTACGAGGAGACACTAAATGCCCTGCTTTATGAGACTCTCCCAGTCCCAGATAACTCCCTGTTGGAGGCCACCCGCAGACGGAACAATTGCTGCTCACACAGTGAAGAGGAGGAGGCCGTGGAGCTGAGGGAGCGTGTGCGTCGCATCCACATTAAAAGATACAGCACTTATGATGACAGACCGCTTGGACATTAGCCTAACTGTGAATTGAGGCTTCCAAGACACTATATATCCTTCCAACTAGTGCCTCAGTTTTCACATTGTCTATGGAGAACACTAAACTACCAGCACCCTTTAACCACTTTGTAAATTGCTGCTGGTACATTTTGCTGCTTTCTTTTTGTTTTGTAGGGGGATTGACAATCAGTGTTTTGAATGAAATCTGTCTTGAACATTAATGTGAACGGAACACAAAAAGGTTGATCTTGAATTAGCATCAATTCCTATATTTTAATTTATTGTTATTTTATGAGGAAAACACTATGTTTTTAAAAAGTAATTACTAATCTAATCATAGAATCGTTTCATAACATCGTGCCAAGATAAATCTGCCAAATACAGTACATCACACTGTTTCTGTTGACCATACAGGATCATGTTTCATTATTCTGTTACAATCTTACCTTATGCCTACGTTAATCAACCATACTGTGATTTAAGATGATTAATATAGGAAATAGATTTGAAAACAAATTATGTATATGGACTTGGGGTGTTGCATTTGGGAAAATTATTAGGTTGTAGTAGTGTTTGATTTATTTTTGTCTAGTGTGATAAGAAATGTGATTTTATTGCCTAAAGATTGAATGAATGAATGTGCCCTAGAAGTTTCTGCTCTAATTATTTAACACTTGTTAATTATTTAACACAATTTCGATATTCACTTAAAGTGATTGTTATCCAAAAATGAGATTTTGAAGAATGTTTTTTACCCATACAGTGAAAGTCAATGGGGTTCAAAACAACACTGGACCTTTTTGACAATGTATTGACAAAAAAATGTTTTTCAAAATATCTCGTTTCATTTTTGCTACAGGTTTGGTATGTAAAATGTACCTCATAACAGCTTCTAAATATTCTGTATCAACAAAATAGTTTCATTATTTTGGGTTCATTTGGATGCACCTGTGCCATTTATAGGTAATTTGCTAGCTGTGCCTTTCATAATAGGATCTGAGACTATAACCACCACGTATTCTTTCATCCAAAAGGTCTTATGAACATCATGTCTTGATGAACGCCTAATGACAATGCCTGATTAGTTGAACCACCGCAAGCGCCTCCATCTGAGCTGTCAAATGTTGAGGGGGGCTAAAAATAAATCGCCGTCACTGCCTTGAACAGCGTACGGCGCGTGAAGAGATTTTTTCCCATTGATCAACAATGACGAGGGGGCGGGGTCAGCGGCGATTGCGTCATAAAGGAACCAAAGATGGCTTCACGATGCGCTTCGGCAGTGCTTAGATGCGTCAACGCTAAGCTGTCAGTACACACGTTTATATGAAAGGGGAGGAAGAATAAATAAAATAAAAAACATTGGAGGAAAAGGCAGGCAGCCGTTCAGATTTATGTCTCCAGCCAGTTTATGCTGCACTTGGGTTGTTTAACAGTCAGGGACAATGGGTTCGACTACAGATGAAGAATTTAAAGAGAAATTACTATGGAACGTCAAAAGAGAAGTAAGTATAATTCACTTACATATTCTCTTAGTTCTGATTATGCTGAAAACACGCTTGCACTATTATCTTGCAAGCGATGTGCATCCGAATTAAGTGCATGCATATGGAAGTTTCAGAGGTGCTGATGATATACAGTGAATAAATTTATCTTAGGCTACTATAACAAGTCATAGGTTTGAGTCTCCTGGTAGGCTATAATATCTCTTAATAGATTCACGTTTTACCTGTAGAGCTTATGGGTTCGGGTAGTCCCCTTATCCGCGTATAACTTAATATGGCTATGGGAGACATTGATTTAATCAATGATTTATGCGGTGATCAGATTATTCCTTCTGCAAATGGCTAAATGCATCCTAAACCGCATGGACGAATACGTTTTTAGTGTCGAGTATGCACCTAGTCGTTTGCAATGTAAACAAAAACGAGCCGACACCGAATTTCCATTGACATACTTGAGGGGCTGAGCGCTCAGATCACGCGAGGTTTATTTAACGCGACTGCAATATAGCGCTACTTTATTTGACTGATTTGAAGAAATCGGTTGCGTTATGTGCATGAATTGTGTTTTGATATGGGCTTTTTTTTAATCGAATTAATATCTGCAAAATATAGGATCGGTTTGGCCGTTGATCGTTTATGCTACAGGTTGAACTGGCATAGCCTACTTTGTAATGTAACTTCAAACTCATTATTAAAACCCGTTTAATTCGACTACGAGATTAAATTTAGGAAGAGATAATGTATGTGAAGTGTAGCTTAATAAATCACGGGGTTATTTTGCTATAATTGCCGGCGTATTGATAAAACATGACATTATTAAATCATAGTGTTAATTGACCTCGATGCTAGCATAGATCTACTAATAATGGTTGACCACCAATTACAGAAAACAATATAGGCTACTAACATCTCAGTGGTAAAATAGTTTAGTGATCATCATTATACTCATATTGTCAGATTGACCAATCAGATCCAAGTATTCCATGAGCCTTGTAATATTATTGGAAAACAAAGTATAATCTTAACCTAAAAAAAATGTGTATAACCATTTTATGTGCATATCATGTGCTAACCATTTTATACCACTTCAAAAAAGAAACACTGAGATGAATGCACTCTTGAGCATATTTTGTATTAATTATTTGATAAGAATTATTTTCACTCCAGGAACTGTATAGTGGAAGAAGCTGTTACATTCTTTTATATCAGTATAATTAATTCTTATCTTTTCCCTTACAGTGCAGGGAACGCTAGTTTTAAACCCAGCCCTCATGAATAATAGAAATCTTGAATGAATTGCTGCAAAGAATAGATCTCCTAAATAATTGGTACCAGGATGTCTCACGTGTCAGAACAGAACAGACTGTGTCCAAAGCTGATTCAGCCTCTTCAACTTAATGCCCAATCCTGGCAGACATCATTTCTCATGATATGGCATGTCTAAAAAAAGGCCAAAAATCTTGCATGTGAAGAAGAGCAGCAGTAATTTTTAATGTGTCTGGCCTCATGTGGCCCGGTGGCCTGGGTTAATAAGGAAATCAATTTTTAACGTCTCGGTCATCAAGTTTTAAAGAACATCTGTGCGTCATATTCACTTAAATCTCCTATTTTTTGCATCTAAAATTAGTTACTTCCTCTACAGAGATGTCTTGGACTTTTTTCACCAAAACAACAACAACAATTTGATTTAACAGTGTTTCTCCTTCAGTTACTTCCAACCTTTCTTTCTTCATTTGGGGCATAGAAGTAAATGGTATTTAAAATTAAACCTATCACTTCAAAAGACATTAGTTGGGTTAAACTTGTTATTTGTTTTCAGCTGTTTAAACAATTTGTGTGTGTGTGTGTGTGTGTGTGTGTGTGTGTGTGTGTGTGTGTGTGTGTGTGTGTGTGTGTGTGTGTGTGTGTGTGTGTGCGCGCGCGCGCGCGCGCGCCGGTTTACAGGAAATAACAGCCCCGCTGCAATACAAACAGAATTAGATTTTTTTTCCCCTCCATTGACTTTCTTTGTGTAACATTCCATGTCTCTGTCGCTTTAAGCTGCAGTCAGCCGTCTACTGGTTGCCTAGGAACTGAAAGCATCAGCAGCTACCTAAGAAGTTAAATTGCATCAGTGGACGATTAATACAGCTGCATGAAGCAGGGATCGTCACAAATGGCTCCCACAAGAGCAAAACAACTTAGTTTTGTTTTCCTATTCTTTGCTTCCCCCCATCAATATTTATTGGTTGCACCATGTTGCAATTATCTATTTAACACTGAATATTTTTGCATTTGCATATTTTTTTATTGAGGTTTGTCTGATTTTCTGTTAAGAAGCTTTAGTAGCACTTTATTTTACAGTCCTGTTTTGCATACATTCTATGTACTTGATAATCTCACTAACTGGGTAATAATTAGGTATTAACCCTGAACCTAACCTTAATCCTTGTTGTTACCTTACATTACTCATTTTTTTTGTGGGTAAGTACATTGAAAGTGCACATACTGTAAAATAAAGTGCAACTGACTTTTCATTTTATACCTGTGTGTGCATGTGTGATTGACTGCAATCCTTCATTAGTGTTCTCTCTTAAAGGGATAGTTCACCCAAAATAAAAATTGTGTCATTACTCACCCTCTCAACTTGTTCTTTATTCTGATTTAGATATTCTGAAGAATGTTGTTAATCAAATAGTTGATGGTAGCCATTGACTTCCATAGTAGACGTGTCTGTGTCAACTGTCTGGTTACAACATTCTTCAAAATATCTTCTTTTGTGTTCAGCAGAAGAAAGAAACTCATACAGGTTTGGAACAACATGAGGGTGAGTAATTGATGACAACATTTTCATTTTGGGTGAACTATCCTTTTAAATTGGAAAGAGGATGACAGAGCTCATAGTATTTATCAATGTTAGATGCTGAGCATATTGTGAAAATATCAGTGTGTGTGTGTGTGTGGACTCTGATTGCCCCTATTTTAGCTGTAAAAACCCATGAATAATAATGACTATATCTATATTGTTTCTGCTGTCAGCTTGTCTGGTTGTAATGCCATTGTTTTCCTTTGAATCACTATGTGGATTGTGGAGCATTTGCACTGGGTTACAATAAACATTTACAATTTTGTGTGTGCTGTTCAAGCGTCCAACCGTTCTTGAGTCTTTCGAGCCGTATTATGTAATGCATCAGGCTACTGTAGTTTACTGGCTCCACAAGTAAAAAAAAAAATATATTTTTAATCCCAAGGACAACTGGCCAAACACTTGATATCAGCCTTTAAATCATCCTTCTTTTGCTGTCTGTTGGCCTTGCGGCAAATCTCATACCATAGGGTGCACACGAATCATGCCCGTAATCTGAAGATGCCCATAATTTGCGCCCTCCTATTGCTACAATTACCCTTCTTCAAATCAAACAAACAGTATAAAGCCGCCTGCAAGGATTGTGATTAATTAGTCTGGGATTTGCTGTAATACTGACAGTTGGAGGAGAAAAATGTGACAAAGCCTCATTCTACATAGTTCCTTGCACTCCCAGGGAAACTTATCAATTGAATGATGCTAATTAAAGCATTTGTGGTTCCGCTGTCATGATTAATTAGTTGCTTTTGTGCACCCGATTCCAATGTGCAGAAAGAAGTTTGACTCGCCATTATTTTTCGCCGGCTCCTAATTACATGTCTTTCCATGTCTAGGTGAAGCAGATTATGGAGGAGGCGGTGACCAAGAAGTTTGTACATGAAGACAGCAGCCACATTATTGCACTTTGCAGTGAGTACAAATCAAGAGGTGTTTTGTATCACACTGGCTGATTCAATCCAGTTCATTCAATTCACATTTGTTTGTATAGCGCTTTTCACAATGCATTGTTTCGAAGCTGCTTTACAGAAATGTATATTTCTACATTACAATTTGAGTAATCTTTTATCAGAGATACAGAAATAATGTGCTTTTCTGTGACATACGGAATGATGTTGATTGCGCTGATTTGAATGTCAGCATGTTATTTTGCTGGTTAAAGTATAAGGTTTGAAATTGGGAGAATAATTTGTGGTGGTCTTTGAAGGATCTTTTAGAATTGGTTGAAAATAATCAACAGTATTAGTTGAAATCAACAGTTGATTGAAAATCATCATAGTAAAAGTGGGTTCATGAATTTATCATAAGGTCAAAATATCATGAATTAAACTACAGCTGCAGAATTTCCTAACTTTGAAGTATTGTGAATTAATAATTAATATGCATTCAGTATAACTTGTTTAGTAAAGAGCCTAATAGAAATTTTATTCAGAAATTTATTCTAAAAATAGATATAAATAGAAATATTTTTTTAAATAAAAAATTAGTAATTCATTTCCCATTGTGAATGAAATTATTAATTAACTAGTAATAACTTGTTGTAAAGAACCTAATAATTACTGAGAAATATATTATATAGATATACTATAAATAGAAATAGTTCCTTTCTCACACATAAACATTTTCCCAGCTGTTGTTGCAAATTAAATTAACAACTAATAGTTGATATGCATTGATATGTAAAGAAAACCCAATAATTACTGAGAAAGATATCATATAAAAAAAATATATATATATTTCTTTCTGACCCATAAAAATAGACACAGTTTCCCAGCTGTAATTGCAAATTCATATTGCAGAATAAATTATTAATTAACTAATAATTTATATATATTTTGTAAAAGACAACTTGGCATTTAATGAAAAATATCTTTCAGACATATAAAATTACGTTTGCTGAAAATATAATAATAATAAACATTTTTTGCAATGTGGCCAGTGAAAATACTGGCATGGCAAGCACTAAACTGAACCAGGACCAGCAGAAAAAAAAGAAAAAAATAGTTGAGCAGGAACGACTCCAGAGGCAATGGCATGATAGTTCCGGAGTTTTGGATCGCTGCCAACAATAAGGTTAATTTGTCCAGTGCGGATTACTGTGAGTGGTGTGTGTGTGTGTGTGTGTGACTCACACTCTTTACTCCAGTGACACAGAGACAGGCCGGAACATTAACCCAGCCTCATTACGTCAGTGAAACACCAGTGCTGCGTGGCACCACAGATATTGCTTAGTCAAGTTTCATCAATGCAGAAGAGTAAATGCTGTTAGTATATGAATGGAAATACAAATAAGAACAGGGAAAGGAATAGTACAGTAATGTACTACTGTATTACACAGCTTTGTTACCATTTACATACTCCTTTTGCCTTTGTGTTACAGTAAACAGTGTATTTACCACTTGATCTGTGTGTTTATGCAAATATGAATTCCGTTTATAATTTGTGGTCAATCTGTATTTCACACATAGCAGATATTCTTGCACTGCCGCTGCATGAGCTTGTTGATATTTACAGTTTGTGTTTCTTTTCATCCAATATGGCGTGCCAGCTTTTGCTTTGAGGCTCAGTTGTTGTGTTGTGTGAATTTCAAAACCACGGAAGAGCAGTAAGATCTAAACACAATGTACAAGACATCAGGACATGTCACTACAAATCAAAAATCACCATGTCCATGCTTGCGTGTGTGGCCTGAACTCTTTTTATATATGCCGTGCTGCTATGTTTATACAAAATGCTAAATTTATCCAAACTCATGTTATTTTCCATGACTGCTCTCATTTAAAAGACTAAAATGGAACAGCTTCTGTGTATGGAGGTTAAAGGTCACACGATAACAAGCAGTGATGTCAGCCCTCGGCTACGCTGTGACTCATCTCTGTCCTTCCATTTGCCGGTTAGCGCTTTTTAATTGCGGAACATCTGGTGATAAATTTGAATTATTACTTCTGTTACTCAGGCACTTTTTTGGAGACCGTAATGAGTACATCTTCATTCGGCGCACCTTTTCATTAGCTCTAAATTGCAAGGAGTTGGAATATGAGATTTGCTGTGTAAATGCTATAGCAATAGCTGTTTAACTTCATGACTACAGCAGATCTAACCTTCTTAATGCTTATTATTAGTCCTTTGAGATAATGTGTTTGCACTCAGTTTATGTGAAACCCTGTGGTTCACTCTTTCAAGATGTTAATCAGGTGAACAGTGGCACAAATAATACAGTGCAACTTCTCTGAAAAAAAAAATCAGGTCATGCCAGTATAAATATATAGACCTATATATGTATATATATATATGTATAGTACCAGTCAAAAGTTTGGAAACATTCACATTGTGAAATATTATTACAATTTAAAGTAATGTTTTTCTATTTTAATAAACTTTCAAGTATAATTTATTTCTGTGATCCAAAGCTGAATTTTCATCATCCATTACTCCAGTCTTATAGTATAAATAAGTCTACACATACAGTTGTGGACAGGATTAATGGCACCCCTGAAAAAAAATGCCTGTAAAAAATAAATCTGCATTGTTTATCCTTTTGATCTTTCATTCAAAAAAATTACAAAAATCGAACATTTCATTGACGTAAAAGAATTGAAAGTGGGGGGAAATCACATTATGAAATAAATGCTTTTCTCCAAAACACGTTGGCCACAATTATTGGCACCCTGTTATTAAATACTTTTTGCAACCTCCTTTTACCAAAATACCAGCTCTGAGTCTTTTCCTATAATGCCTGATGAGTTTGGAGAACACCTGACAAGAGATCAGAGATCATTCCTCCATTCAGAATCTCTCCAGATCCTTCAGATTCCCAGATCCATGTTTTTGCTTCTTCTCTTCGGTTCACTCCACTCATCAGGTCAGGGAACTGTGACGGTCATGGCAGAAGCTTCATTTGGTGCTCCGTAACCCATTTTTGTGTTAATTTTGATGTTTGTTTTGGATCGTTGTCCTGATGGAAGATCCAACCACGGCCCATTATAAGATTTCTATCAGAAGGCGTCAGGCGTTATCTGTTGATATTTGATAGAATCCACAATGCCATGTATCTGAACAAGAAGTCCAGGACCTCCAGCAGAAAAATATGGCCACAACATTAAAGATCCAGCAGTATATTCAATTGTACACATGGGGTACTTTTTATCCTTGTGTGCACCAAACCCATCTAGCGTGTTTGCTGCCAAAAAGCTCTTTTTAGTTTCATCTGACCACAGAACCCTGTCCAGTTTGAAGTTCCAGTCGTGTCTGACAACTGCATTTGCTGGAGTTTGTTCTCGAATGAGCGAGGGGGATTTTTCTTGAAACCCTCCCAAACAACATGTGGTAGGCTTCTGAACCCAAGACTCAAGTAATCTCTGCAATTCTCCAGCTGTGATCCTTGGAGAGTCTTTGGCTACTTAAACTCTCCTCCTCACAGTCACCGTGCATTAAGACAATATAGACACGTCCCCTTCCTGGCAGATTCATAGCATCTTTAGTTGATTGGATCTTCTTAATTATTGCCCTGATGGTCAAAATGGGGATTTTTAATTCTTTAGCTATTTTCTTACAGACACTTTCTATTTCGTGATGCTGAACAATCTTTTGCTGCACATCAGAACTATATTCTTTGGTTTTAATCATTATGATGGTTGATTAAGGGAATTTGGCCTTTGTGTTTCCTCATATTTAGTCATAGCTAGACAATTTAATGTTCCGAGTCACTCTAGTGTGCTAAAAAATGTACATATTGATGTGATTCCCCTCACTTTACAATTATTTTACTTCAATGAATGGTTAGATTTTTGTAAATTTTTTGAATGAAAGATCAAAAGGATAAACAATGCAGATTCATTTTTACAGCCATTTTTGATCATATTTACCAGGGGTGCCGTTAATTCTGACCACCACTTGCATATTAATACTGTATTCATGCACATGTAATTCTAATTATAAATAAATATCTATTTGGATTTATTGAGAAGTGTAGGACTGATGCATTCACATTCTTGTGTAGTTAGTAGTTCTTTTTCATTTCTTTTTTTTAGAGTGGCAAAGAAAGAGGCAGATTTTTTATTGCTTTCTTCTAAGACTTTCCTCCTCTCACTCTGGTCTTCACACTCTCGCACGCATTGCAGGCGTTTCACATGATGATTTGGAGTGTTTTCGGGTGTCTGAGGATAAGAGCATCTGAGTCGTGACTCGTGACCGTGAGCGGGGTGATGAGGTTTCATGTTGTTCAGCGCTGGTGCGTGTGGGGAGGGGTGGTCTGGGAGCGCTGCCAGTCTGTCATCACTACCAAAAAACAGAGCAGTTCCCCTGTTTTCCAGGCAGTCGCCGGGCACGGATTCCCCACGCAGCCGGCCACCCCCTCACTTTCATCCTGGAGCACGCACTCACCCACGTCACACCAGCTTGTGACAATGCACTTCCCAGCTAAATTATGTTTCAGGGGAATAAATCAAAAGGAATTGTGCCTGTGCAACGTAGGTTGGTTGAACGGTGTGCGTGTTATGGAGGCGGCATGTTGCGTTTGAGCACTAACATAAGGCTTTGTTTTGATCTAGAAGGAGAAAGCTGTCCGTTAGCATTTCGGTTCATCTCAGTGGCAGTTGCCTGGCTGGACTGTGCCATGATGCCAACCAACCAAACCTTGACCGCTCTCTTCAGACGATCAAATTGTTTTTGGCATATTTGACTTGTATCCATGAAGTAGTTTGTAGTCTGCAGCCAAAAAAAAATCATATTGGGTTTGTTTGAAATTTACAAACGAAAGGGTCAATTTATAGGATCCATTTTTTTAAATGAAAGTTAAGCTGATTTGCTGCTCAACAAACATTACTTATTATTATTATTATTAATGTTGAAAACACTGCTTAAAGGTGAAGTATGTAATACACATATTTGTTGAAATGGGTACTGCAGTCCAAGTTCAAAATATTGGAGTTGTTTCTCTTCAGACTCCCAGTTCCCAGATTGAGGACACGCAACAGTAACACGCACAATTGACAGTGGGAAGCAACGATCCTTACACTAAGTTGATCAGCTAATGTTTGCATTTTTTATTTATTGCCATGGCTTTTTAGGTGTTTTTTTAGGTTGGGTACAATCTGTGGGTACAATCTGTTCGTTTGCTGTCTTCAATGGCCGCAATGCACTGTGTTTTCCAACAAATGGCAATCCGGGGTGTCAATACTATTGGGTAAATTGGCAGTGGGCGGGATCACACAGACCAAAACAAAATCACACATTCTGACAAGGAAACGCACATTCTAAAGTAGAAAAACTGGCTGTATGTGATGCTTTTCCCCCCCAGGATTCTTTAAAGAATATAGAACGAATACTTGGTTCTTGCTAAAGAAAAGTATTTCTTAAAAAAAAAATGTACTGATCCCAAAATATAGCAACATGCATTGTCTGAAAAAATGGATCTGGCTTTATTATTTTCAGAATAACTGATAATAGTCAGTCATAGCATTGAAAAAACTCAAACATGTTTATGTGCAAAGTCACAAAGAACTCTCTTAGTCTGGCAAGAACATTTTGATCTGTTATTTATTTCCTAAATTGGCCACTTTTTTCAAAAACCGGGTTTCCCAGAAAGCATCTGTCAGATCAGTCTCAATGACGTCTTTTTCAGTGTGTTTGATGTTGGTGTTGCTGTCTGATAATGTGCCTGTACCCTGCTGCCTCCCCATAATGCAGAGCACACACTGACATGCCAAGCCATTAGGCACAGCAGAGCTGCATAATAACCTCTGTCCTGATGCTGTTGCTGCTAATGCCTGTTTGAGAATTACATGGGTGTGTGCACTCACAGATCTATCTGTGTATTTAGTGTAAAAATAAAATCACACTTAATCATGATAAAATCATAGTCTTTCTTAATCATGTTTCAAATCATACAGTGACTTTTATCGTAGCTTACAATAAAGTTTTCTGTTAATTTTTTTAACACATTTCACTACCATTTAAAAGTTTAATGCACGTTCGTGACGTCACATAATATGTAATTACGTTGAAAAGGTCTCACAGAACAGAGTCATCACAGAACAGAGCAAGGCGAGCATTTGTAATTATAAAACTTAAACTTTTTTATTTATTTTTTAAATGACCGATCGTTTCGCTAGATAAGACACTTATTCATCATCTGGTATCGTTTAAAGCTCTTTGAAGCTGCACTGAAACTGTCATTTGGACCTTGAACCGTTTGGGTGTGTGAAGTCCAATGAAGTCCATTATATGGAGAAAAATCCTGGAATGTTTTCATCAAAATCCTTAATTTCTTTTCGACTGAAGAAAGAAAGACATGGACATCTTGGATGACATGGGGGTGAGTAAATTATCAGCAAAAGTTTTTTTTTAAAAGTGAACTAATCCTTTAAGATTACTGAAACTGAGTTCAGGTCATGACATGCATTAGTTTTGGAATCAGGGCATATTTAGGCGAGTTTTATAGTTGCTTTTTTAATCTATGCAATGTAAAACATACAAAAATACTATTATCTTAGTTATCAACAGTGTCAATTTCCTACATGATTCATTAATTTACTCACTTCCAGCATGAAATGAATGTCCTACTAGTTTCCCATGGGTAGTTTCGACATTGTTCATCTTGCAAATATACATGTAACCATTTTGACCTCAAGACTTAAAGACAGCATACATGTATGTCCATCACTGTGCTGATTTTGCCTCAGAAGAGTTTGGCTAGCATGTTCTAAAAGTTTTTGTCCTCTGCATATTAACAAGCAGTGGGTTGCTTCGAGGGTCAGCTGGCTCCAGGCTGTGTAGCCCACTGGCTGATCAATGGAAAGAAAAAACACAGACCTTGTAAATCCTTCAGGCTGTTTCGAACCAGAGCTGAGTGTGGGTGGGGTCAGGGGTCACCAGAAGAGGGTGAGAGCCCAAATTGCTATTTACGAATTTAATATAAATTAAAAAGTTTTGGAATTGTGTTTGGACTTCATTGTATTATTATCCATTAAAGGGTACCTATTATGGCATTTAAAATGTTCCTAATAATGTTCTGAGAGTCCCCAACAACAGTTTTACATGCATGCAATGACAAAAAACACTTTTGTTGTCTTATAATATGCATTTATTTTTACCTGATTTGCTCACCGACTCCCTAATGATTCGTTTGACGACTCATTTGTCCAAACCCCTCCTTTGCGTGACGCTAATCGGCGGTGATTGGTCAGATGACGCAGTCAGTTATATTTTGCGTTAGCCCAAAGCTTAAACATATTGATAAAGCACTGCAGTAGCTACTACAATACGCTTCACATAATTTCACATATTTCAAAAAACAAAAATAAATACATTGGAGACCATGGGCGAGGCTAGCCCCTTTTTAGGGGTGCTTCAGCACCCCTAAAACTTGGAGTAAGAAATGTTATTAAAAAAATTGTTTGTCTTTGAGAAGGTTAAATAATGTCCAAAACATACTCCGTAGTTTGTGGTTTAAAATGTATGTGTTAGGATGAAAATGAAAACATCCCCGCTTAGCAAATGGTGTCATCCTCTTCTCTTCTTCTACTTCTCTATACCGGGCACAAGATTAATAATGCATGTGTACATGTTGAGAATTAATATAATACAATTTGTAGCTTTCAGTAAATTAAAGAAGTTCAGCTTTAGGAGGGGAAGAGACAGGGCAATATCAAGAGACTGAGAGAAAAAGACAGAGTGATGGAGATGAGGAGAGAGCAGGTTTTAAATCTATTTCTTATCCTTTATTGGCCTTCAAACGTCTTGAAATGCACATATCAGGGAAATAAAAATGTTTAACCCCATAACAACTTCAAATTTATGACCTCTTTGATTATAAAGCCATGTCTACTATGGCCATATATTAGGCCTAGATCAATAATGAATGTTTACATATTGTGAATGAATTTAATAAACTTAGTATAGCTTTCCTGGTAGCTTTGTCTGAGAAAATGATTCATAAATTAGTACAGTTGACACTATGTTTACTTTCTTCACTGACAGACAAAAAATAAAAGCCTATATCAGTCAAAGCTCAGCTTTAGGAGGGGAAAAGACAGAGCAAGATAAAAACAAAGAGAAAAAGAGTGTGATGCTGATGAGGTGAGAAAAAAAAATCAGCTGCCCACTGACATGGTTTTAAAGCTATTGTTATCCAATTTTTTTGGCCTTCAAAACATCTTAAAATGCACATATGTAGACCATAGAAATCAAAATTTTCTCGGGGAGCATGCCCCCAACCCCCCCTACCTCACATTCAGCACCTCAGTGATTATAAAACCCTGCCATATGCATGTTACTGGATGAATGATTGTAACTAGTTAATAATGAGCATTAGACCATAAACAAACCTTTTTTTTTTTCATACCCTCATTGGGGGCTGAGCACCCCTAAAATGAAAATCCTAGAATCGCCCCTGTTGGAGACCTAGAAGCTGCTGAGCGTAACTCTCACTCTCTCACACACACACACACACGCACACACACACACACACGCACACACGCACACACACACACACACACACACACACACACACACACACACACACCACACACACACACACACACACACACACACACACACACACACACACACACACACACACACACAAAAGCAACAATTATTAATAGTACTTACAGGTTGTGATTCGGAGGAGGAAGCTGATCCAAATAAACTTGGTATTGAACGTTCCTTCAGTATCAGCCGACTCGCGAATCCACACGTGAAAGCATTTGTGTTTGTGAAGCGATCGTCATTAAAATAACGCGAACACAGCTCAAGGTGGCTATACTTGTGTGGTATAGTTGTAAATATAAACTCTAGCCACTGAGTCTTCACATGCTTGTCCCTGGGCAGTGAAAAAAAAAAAAAGTTTGCTTTTGATTCGCACTTCAGAACAGAGTCTCGTCGACATGTTGTTGTCAGGTTTCTCTGTCTGCTCGGCGCGCGCACTGAGTGGGCGTGTCGAATTCAAATAACTTGTACAAGTGACGTACGAAAGTGCATCGTTCGTCTATCGATTCATATCAGCGACTCAGAGTCGACTCTTACTTTTGAGAGACAATAACTTTGTATACGGTGAACTTTCATATTTAAAACTTTGCAGGATATTTTTGTTCACTTAGATCTATGTTACACACTACATGAAAGGTAATTTTCAAAATTCCATGATAGGTACCCTTTAATGGTACCAAATTACAGAATAGAAGCAGAGATAATAAATCCTCCAAGATGCTGATTTTCTTCTGTCGTATGCATTTGCAAAACTGTTTCAGTTAGTTAAAATCAATGCAACCCCCCAAGTTGTGTCATATTAAAAGTTTAAGCATTAAATTAGCATCTCTAAAAGCGACTTTAAGTTGAGCGATTGATTCAAATCTGAGTATCTATCACAGTCTACCCTAATATGAAAATACATGCCCTTCCAAATCTGTGACTTTACACAAAAGTACATTTTTGAAGAGACATTTTTCAAAATATTTATTTTATAAACAGGTTTAGAATGACATGAGGGTGACTAAATTATAGCTGAGTGCCCGGGTCCGAAATCGCATACTGTCGATAGGAACTTATTTTGATTTGAATAAGTAATTACTTCACGACCGCTAATAAAGTATGTGTAATCTGGACGTACTATATTCACCATATTGTCATTATCATGTGACCTACCAGCATCAGTTACATCGCTTGTCATTCATAAATCCTTTCCTGTTGCCTCATGGGATAGTAAAGTGTCTATCGTATGAACACTTCAGAATCTTGCTGGAAGAAGTAAGTCATCTGGGGACTTTTTACCTACTCATCTGGGGACTTTTTACCTACTCTTTTATGAGTACTGTGAATTCATACTACTTTTGTTACATACTGTTTTTCACCTACTATATATTAGGGAAGTATGCGATTTTGGATGCAGCCTAACACAGAATGATAATTTCTGGATGAACTGTCCCTTTAAAGGTGCAGTAATATGGACAGCTAGCGGTTGAAATGGGTAATGCAGTCCAATTTCAAAATATTGGAGAGTTGTTTCTCCTCAGACTTGGCGCTCATGCTGGTTGCCAGATTAAGGACATGCACAATTGACAATGGAAAGCGATGAGCCTTACACTGTAAGCTAATCAGCTAATGTATATGCTTTTTAGCTCGGGTAGAATCTGCGATTTCTGGCCCAGTTCATTTGTTCGCTTCCCTGGCTGTGATACGCTTTGTTTTCCAACAACTGGCATCCAGGGTGTCAACATAATATTGGATAAATTGGCAGTGGGTTTAATCACACAGACCAAAACAAAAACAAACATTCTGACATGGAATGCACATTTCAAAGTAGAAAAAATACCTTGAGCAACTAAAATAAAAAATATTGAGCAACTTTGCATCTATCCTAAATCTCTGCAAACATATTATGGTATTTTTATGCTTTACAGCAGCTTTAAGTCAGAGACCTGAGAGGAATGACTGGTTAGGGCATGAGGTCACATCATGTGATATCTGATACTTACTGTTCATGAAATGCTAACAATACCAGAAGGCTACTCAAGGAAGTAAATCACTGTGTTGTTGTTTCCTATTTTCCTGTGGAAAAATAACAATCTTTTCACTTTACCCAGTCTAACTTCCTCTGTGCTGCATTTTTAAGTCCCCTAACGTCATAAGGAGCTGAAACAGAACTTTGCAGATTTTCTCTCGAACACCTGCTCTACTGTGAGCTAATTAGATGTTAATGAGTGAATGAATAGAGTTGTGAGTCATGTCTGTTTACCCAGCTAGGATGGTGCTCACAACGAAGCATCTTGTGAATGAGTCTTACTTGAGACCCAGATTTGAATTAGACTGCGAGCAGACTTTATTTGTGAAGCGCACAGCTGTTTGCTCGGATATGGTCGAATGTAGAACAGGTAGTGAATTTTCCAGATCGGATGCTCCTTTACCCATTGACTCAAAATCGCGGGAGTCATAGAGATTTTTTGTCGCTGCAACTGCAGGTTTTTAATTTAAGAAGAAAGTAGACAGAGCAGGGTTATTTTCTGAATGGGCGTGAGTTGAGATAGTAGGACACGCATGCTTAAGAGACTAATAACATCTGTACGTGATACAGCTTTCTGTTTTTATTTGAATCACTAGAACAGGCAACATGTGGGTAGATTAAACTGGTAATTTATTGATCAACCAATATTTTTTTAGTGTCGATGTGTCGGACATGCCACGTCCACTATAGAAAGTGGGAAATGGGAGTTAATTATATTTTAAAGCATGTGTCAGACCATTTCAGACCATGCCAGGTCATGCCATTTATTTAACAATACAAACAATAATCATCAATAATAAATGCAGGAGTAACACAACCAAATTAACATAAATAAGAACGAACCAAGAAGAACTCCAACGAAGGGCTATCTATACTGTGTATATGTGTGTGTGTATACACACACACACACACACACACACACACACACACACACACACACACATACAGGTTAGCATGACTTATAAGGACATTTTCTTCAAACCAGAAAAAAAGGTGGTTTAGGGGGACTATGACTTCCCTTTATGCTAGAGCTTTCAAATAAAAATGGAAATGCTTTTAAAAATCACGACTTCAAAACTCAAACTCTATTATTTATTTACACCTTATAAAACAAGATACATGGCACCCTGATTTTTTGCTGACTTACAAGGACATGTGTCCTAGAAGACAAAAACCAGGATTATGAGGACAATTGGATTACAAGGACTATGTGATGTCACAATGACATCACAGTTCATTAACATATACAAAGAAACATGACTACACACTGCACTGCAAAGACAGATGGGTTTACTGGGACTATGAGATGTATTTGATATGAAAGTTAATGATCACTACAGAAAAACGAAGGTTGGTTTGTAGCTTAAAGGTTATTTATATGATGCATGTGTATATATATATATATATATATATATATATATATATATATATATATATATATATATATATATATATACACACACACTTCACATACAGTGAAGTTCTCCCACTTAGAAATCATGGAGGGGTCTGAAATTGCCATCGTAGGTGCATGTCCACTGTGAGAGACATAATCTAAAAAAAAAATCTCAGAAATCACAATGTATGATTTATTATTTACTATTTTTTTGTATGATACAGCTGCAAATAAGTATTTGAACACCTGTCTATCAGCTAGAATTCTGACCCTCAAAGACCTGTTAGTCTGCCTTTAAAATGTCCACCTCCACTCCATTTATTATCCTAAATTAGATGCACCTGTTTGAGGTCTACGGGGAAATTGCTAAGCAGCTTGGTGAAAAAAGGTCCACTGCTGGAGCAATCATTAGAAAATGGAAGAAGCTAAACATGACTGTCAATCTCCCTCGGACTGGGGCTCCATGCAAGATCTCACCTCGTGGGGTCTCAATGATCCTAAGAAAGGTGAGAAATCAGCCCAGAACTACACGGGAGGAGCTGGTCAATGACCTGAAAAGAGCTGGGACCACTGTTTCCAAGGTTACTGTTGGTAATACACGAAGACGTCATGGTCTGAAATCATGCATGGCACGGAAGGTTCCCCTGCTTAAACCAGCACATGTCCCGTCTTAAGTTTGCCAATGACCATTTGGATGATCCAGAAGAGTCATGGGAGAAAGTCATGTGGTCAGATGAGACCAAAATATAACTTTTTGGTCATAATTCGTGTTAGGAGGAAGAAGAATGATGGGTACCATCCCAAGAACACCATCCCTACTGTGAAGCATGGGGCTGGTACCAAATTATGCCCCTGCCTTGAGGGCTTCGCCGTGTATGGAGGGATTGTCATATTTTCATCTGTGCTATTTAAGTATGCAACATCTTTCCGATCACCAGGGAAAAGTTATGCAATTTAACGCAAAGGCCCTAAGGGTGGCGGCCACAAAAAAAGTCACGTGACTGAAACCCATGAATGATCTCAGAATGAGAATATGACAAGGTCAGCTACTTTTTCTGACACTTTGCAAACACAAATATTAACACAGAGCATGTCCATTACTCTGACCTTCACCTATCCACGTCTCCTTAATTTAAAGAGGTCCATTCCTGTGCATCAAGCAGGTACAGTTGAGCTCTTATGCATGTTTACTGATCAATGATTTTATGTGAATGAAAGCCTGAATTAAATCAGTTAAATCATGGTGTCTCATCAGAAGACTGGATTAAACCACTCAATTCATATGGATTTGTTTTACCATCTCTTTATAAATGTTTTGAAGCATCACAGTTTTGGTTGAACAGACTTTCAATTAAGGCTGTTGCGATAACCGCAATATTGCAGTACAGTGCTACCGACAGGCATGCATGACTGCCTTTTGATCTTCTTTCCCGGTTTTCAACAACTTAGTACCGTAAGATTTTAATGAAACATCCTCGCTGGTAATAAAGAAACAATACCTGCCCTCCATTAAAGAGGCCTCTGAGGGTGGCAACTAAGCAGTTGAGCATTTAAAAAAAATCACAAGTTTTAACCATGTTAATATCTTGTATTTAATATTCTGAAGTGCATTAAAACAATGTGAACAGCAATACATTTGTTATCTTGCAAACAATGCAGATACTACAATTAACCCTTGTGTTATGTTGCGGATTAATTTGACCCGTTTTGATTTTCTAGTTGTTGGAAATACTGGTTAACCTTTGTTTTTTTTTTCTTGACATTTTGTGACTTTTTCTCATTTATCATGATGAACATGCATGCAAAGTTTCAACATGCTGATGTGTTTTGACATATACAAACAAAATGACTGTTACGTTCATGATGTTCGCGGGTCAATTTGACCCTCATAGACAGCCATTCAAAAGCAACTGTACAGACACAAAATAAAAACATTTATTTTCTGTATGTAAGGGCACTTCAATTCCAGTTCTAACATGCAAGTGTATCTAAAAGTGCTATAACCCTAAACAAACACACCTGAAAAAGCTAAAATCAGTGTTTAGAATTATTTGCAAATTACAGATGAAAATCTTTGTCAGACACAGATAGTAAAATAAGCTCTCATTTCAATATTCAAGATATCTAAAATACATAGCTTTTAAACAAAACTTTTATGTAGGATTTTCAAAGGCAGCTTCACAGAGCCAAAAAATTAATACAAAACATTTATTTGATGTATATTTTGTTATGTTTGGTTTCTCACTTCCCTGTGAGTGAATAATGAAACTAGGGAACTAGGGCTTAGGAAACTAGGGAAAGTTAACTTAGGAAAATTAAACAGCATTATAATAACATTATACAGCAAAATTTTATTGTTCAGTTACGGCGTTCAAAGCATAAAATGTAAAAAAAAAAAAAAGTATTTATATACAAAAAAAGTCAGTATAATGTTTATTTTCCAATTTTGTCAAAAATTGATTTATAAAAATGGTTTAAAACATTTTTATAAATCATATTTTCAGATATAATGTTTTTGTAATGTTTGACAAATGTTGATAATAAAAGTTTACAGTTTGTATCTAAATCTTTGTTGTTTTTCATAGTGTGATTTTTGAGGAATTGTATTGAATCCAATTAGGGTCAATTTGACCCGCTCCATAAAGGGTGTACACAGAATTCGAACAGTGCACAAGGGTTAAATGGTAAGTTTACCCAAAAATGAAAATTCTGTCATCATTTAGGCCATGTCCACACTAATACGTTTTCGTTTGAAAACGTATATTTTTCTCTCCGTTTTGGCCTTCCGTCCACACCGAAACGGCGTTTTAAGTCAACGAAAACGTAGCTTTTGGAAAACGCTCTCCAAAGTGGATAAATTTGAAAACTCCGTTTTCGCGTTGTAGTGTGGACTGTGAAGCCGGAGGTATTTGAAAACGATGACGTAAGTTTAGTCATGTGATCCATGTTGTACCAATAGATGTTTACCTGATGTTTACCGGTATTGTGCCTGTTATGTGCTATTCACTTTCACACTGTTGCTAAAATATGTTACTTTGCACACTCTTCATATCACAGTACTGCACAGATGACAGAAAATGTACTCACATTTGCTGTCCTGCGTCAATACAGGAGAGCAGTCGCGTTTTAGACCAAACATATGGTGACTGAGTGCGACCTGGACGCATCAGTGAATGGTGAGATATTTTGCTAAATAAAATTATCATGTTAGAAGAATTGCGCGATACCTTTCTTTATTTTTCCATCTGTCAGTGAGCTTTTGTGAGGTTTCACGCATGCGCAGTAAGGTGAATTTATAAGTTTCTCATCCACACTGAAACGTCTGAAAACGCCTGAAAACGCTAGTGTGGACGGAGAGCGTTTTTAAACGAAAACTCCGTTTTCAAATGTATCCGGATTAATGTGGACGTAGCCTTACTCACTTTCAAGTTGTTCCAAACCTGGTTGAGTTTCTTTCATCTGCTGAAAACAAAAGAAGATAGAGTGAAGAATGTCGGTAACCAGGAAGTTAGGTTAGGTATACTTTGTCTCAATGGGAAATTTGTTTTAGGCTCACGAAGACAGCCACTACAGCACCAAACATATAAAACAAACACAATACAAAAAACACATTTGCAATCAAGTAGTTGGCATCACGCCACTCTATACACTGGAAAAATAACTGGCATCACGCCACTCTATACACTGGAAAATAACTGGCATCACGCCACTCAATACACTGGAAAGTAATTGGCATCACGCCACTCTATACACTGGAAAGTAATTGGCATCACGCCACTCTATACACTGGACAGTAATTGGCATCACGCCACTCTATACACTAGAAAGTAATTGGCATCACGCCACTCTATACACTGGAAAGTAATTGGCATCACGCCACTCTATACACTGGAAGTAATTGGCATCACGCCACTCTATACACTGGAAAAAATAACTGAGTTGCATCACGCCACTCTATACACTGGAAAATAAATGGCATCACGCCACTCAATACACTGGAAAGTAATTGGCATCACGCCACTCATATACACAGGAAAATAAATTGGCATCACGCCACTCAATACACTGGAAATAATTGGCATCACGCCACTTATACACTGGAAATAATTGGCATCACGCCACTCTATACACTGGAAAAGTAATGGCATCACCCACTATATACACTGGAAAGTAATTGGCATCACGCCACTCTATACACTGAAAAGTAATTGGCATCACGCCACTCTATACACTGGAAAGTAATTGGCATCACGCCACTCTAACACTGAAAAGTAATTGGCATCACGCCACTCTATACACTGGAAAGTAATTGGCATCACGCCACTCTATACACTGGAAAAGTAATTGGCATCACGCCACTCTATACACTGGAAAGTAATTGGCATCACGCCACTCTATACACTGAAAAGTAATTGGCATCACGCCACTCTATACACTGGAAAATAACTTGGCATCACCCACTCATATACACTGGAAAGTAATTGGCATCACGCCACTCTATACACTGGAAAGTAATTGGCATCACGCCACTCTATACACTGGAAAGTAATTGGCATCACGCCACTCTATAAACTGGAAAGTAATTGGCATCACGCCACTCTATACACTGGAAAGTAATTGGCATCACGCCACTCTATACACTGAAATAATTGGCATCACGCCACTCTATACACTGGAAAATAATTGGCATCACGCCACTCATAACACTGGAAAGTAATTGGCATCACGCCACTCTATACACTGAAAATAATGCATCACGCCATCATCACGAAAGTAATTGGCATCACGCCACTCTATACACTGAATATGGCATTATACACTGAAAATAATGGCATCACGCCACTCTACACACAGGAAAGTAATTGGCATCACGCCACTCTATACACTGAAAAATAACTGGCATCACGCCACTCTATACACTGAAAAATAACTGGCATCACGCCACTCTATACACTGGAAAATAATTGGCATTTAAAAAAATACTGTGTCAGTTAAACATGGTTTATATTTTTAGAATAAACATCATTTCAGCTCAGAGGATGAGAATGAATCAGAAGAGGACAAGCATGAAGATATGGATTATATACCAGACAGCGACTCTGAATCAGATTCAGATACAAGTTCTGTCGATATCTCTAGTCTGTCCAGGGTCCCTCTCAGAGAATATTGAAGCATTTGATTCTACAACAAAAACCACAGATGAAACAACAGATGACAAAGCAGGTGTTAACGGGATAAACTACTGTTACGTTTGTCAAAAACCACAGTCTAAACTCACAAGACATCTAGAGACACACAAGACGAAGCAGAAGTGATGGAGGCTCTCAGCTTTCCAAAATGTTCAGTGAAAAGACGACGACTTCTGGAGAAGTTGAGGAATCTTGCTTTTTACCCAGGATGTACAACTTCTTCACTCTCACCTGGATCAGTTTGCAAAGGCAGCCTTTGACAAACTAAAGAAAGAAGCAACTCCCCAAAGTTACACTGACTTGCAAGAGCCACTCTTGCTCAGGCTATAGTTTTTAATCGAAGGCGTGCAGGGGAGGTGTCCAAAATGCGCTTGAAGAACTTCATTGAAAGAGACAGAAGCCCAGTCCATGTTGATGTGTCCTTGGGATTAACCCGTTTGCAAAGAAGCTCTGTAAGCACTGTCACTCGATAGAAATCAGGGAAAGGATCGGGACTAGTCACTGTCCTCCTAATCACCACACATGGTGGAATCCCTGAATCAATTAATCAGCAGAAGAATGGAATTGGTGGGCAGGATGCCAATATCTTTCTCTTTGCTAGGCCAAAATGTTCAAGTTACTCTATAATTGGCATCACAGCACTCTATCATGAAAAGTAATTGCATCACGCCACTCTATACACTGAAAGTAATTGCATCACGCACTAACCTATACACTAGGAAAGTAATTGGCATCACGCCACTCTATACACTGGAAAGTAATTGGCATCACGCCACTCTATACACTGGAAAGTAATTGGCATCACGCCACTCTATAACACTGGAAAGTAATTGGCATCACGCCACTCTATAAACTGGAAAGTAATTGGCATCACGCCACTCTATACACTGGAAAGTAATTGGCATCACGCCACTCTATACACTGGAAAGTAATTGGCATCACGCCACTCTATACACTGGAAAGTAATTGGCATCACGCCACTCTATACACTGGAAAGTAATTGGCATCACGCCACTCTATACACTGGAAAAGTAATTGGCATCACGCCACTCTATACACTGGAAAGTAATTGGCATCACGCCACTCTAACACTGGAAAGTAATTGGCATCACGCCACTCTATACACTGGAAAGTAATTGGCATCACGCCACTCTATACACTGAAAGTAATTGGCATCACGCCACTCTATACACTGGAAAATAATGGCATCACACCACTCTATACACTGGAAAGTAATTGGCATCACGCCACTCTATACACTGGAAAGTAATTGGCATCACGCCACTCTATACACTGGAAAGTAATTGGCATCACGCCACTCTATACACTGAAAAGTAATTGGCATCACGCCACTCTATACACTGGAAAGTAATTGGCATCACGCCACTCTATACACTGGAAAGTAATTGGCATCACGCCACTCTATACACTGAAAAGTAATTGGCATCACGCCACTCTACACACTGGAAAGTAATTGGCATCACGCCACTCTATACACTGGAAAGTAATTGGCATCACACCACTCTATACACTGGAAAGTAATTGGCATCACGCCACTCTACACACTGGAAAGTAATTGGCATCACGCCACTCTGTACATCGTGGTAACTTTCAGCACAATGTAGATGTTCTCAAAAATGGAACAGGGCAAATAAAAATTTAAATGCATTCACTGTGTCTATTGCAAAGGAATGTTTTGCCGCAAAGAATTGCCACTTCATGCCAGAACGGGCTTCTGGTGGGTCTGTAAAGCCCAAAGTCTTGAGCTTGGCCACGACTGCTCAGTCTGTGTTCTCTGAAAGTATCTCTCAAGGGGTTTGGAAGCTTCTCGATCCAATGAGACAGGATGATATAAACAACAGTTGTTCGTAATGACTTTGGCATTTTGCAGCTGGCACAAGCTCTGTACAACAAGCATGGAGCTGACACTACAAAATATGAGTATATTCGTCAGAAGTTAAGGGAACTTGCACGTGTGTTGTTGGTTTTACACTGGAAATTAATTGGCATCACGCCACTCTATACACTGGAAAGTAATTGGCATCACGCCACTCTATACACTGGAAAGTAACTGGCATCACGCCACTCTATACACTGGAAAATAATTGGCATCACGCCACTCTATACACTGGAAAATAATTGGCATCACGCCACTCTATACACTGAAAAGTAATTGGCATCACGCCACTCTATACACTGGAAAAGAATTGCCTTCACACCACTCTGTACACTGGAAAATAATTGGCATTGTCCTTGGGATTAACCCCGTTTGAAAAGAAGCTCTGTAAGCAATTCACTCGACTAGAAATCAGGAGGACGGCGACTTTCGTCCACGTTTGCCCCTAACACCACACATGTGGAATCCCTGAATCTACTAGTCAGCAGAAGAATGGAATGTGGTGTGCAGGATGCCAATATCTTTCTCTTTGCTAGGCCAAAATGTTCAAGTTACCAACAGAAGTCAAGACAGCTTGAGACTTCATGCAGAAAAGTGTGGAGCCAAAAAAACAAGAGTATCCACGCTCAACCCAGCTCAGAAAACATGTTGCAACCCTTTCACAAATTTTAAACCTCAAAGACAACGAAATGGACCAGGTAGCTGACTTTCTCTGACATGATATACGTGTCCACCGTGATCACTACAGACTGCCTGAGGCGGCAATTCAGCTTTGAAAAAATCTCAAAAGTACTTTTAGCAATGGACAAAGGTTGTCTTGGAAACCTCCAGGGAAAGTCACTTGATAAGACTGGAAATTATGCATCACGCCACTCTATACACTGGAAAGTAATTTGCATCACGCCACTCTATACACTGGAAAGTAATTGGCATCAGCCACTCTATACACTGGAAAGTAATTTGCATCACGCCACTCTATACACTGGAAAGTAATTGGCATCACGCCACTCTAACACTGGAAAGTAATTTGCATCACGCCACTCTATACACTGGAAAGTAATTGGCTCAGCCATCATACACGGAAGTAATGGCACATCACTCTATACACTGGAAAGTAATTGGCATCACGCCACTCTATACACTGGAAAGTAATTGGCATCACGCCACTCTATACACTGGAAAGTAATTGGCATCACGCCACTCTATACACTGGAAGTAATTGGCATCACGCCACTCTATAAACTGGAAAGTAATTGGCATCACGCAGCTCTATACAATGGAAAGTAATTGGCATCACGCCACTCTATACACTGGAAAGTAATTGGCATCACGCCACTCTATACACTGGAAAATAATTGGCATCACGCCACTCTATACACTGGAAAGTAATTGGCATCACGCCACTCTATACACTAACCCGTTGGAAAAGTAATTGGCATCACGCCACTCTGTACACTGAAAGTAATTGGCATCACGCCACTCTACACACTGGAAAGTAATTGGCATCACGCCACTCTATACACTGAAAAAGTAATTGGCATCACGCCACTCTATACACTGGAAAATAATTGGCATCACGCCACTCTAACACTGGAAATAATTGGCATCACACCACTCTATACACTGGAAAAGTAATTGGCATCACGCCACTCTATACACTGGAAAGTAATTGGCATCACGCCACTCTATACACTGGAAAGTAATTGGCATCACGCAACTCTATACACTGGAAAGTAATTGGACATCACGCCACTCATACACTGAAAGTAAATGGCATCACGCCACTCATACAATAGAAAGTAATTGGCATCACGCCACTCTATACAATGAAAGTAATTGGCATCACGCCACTCTATACAATGGAAAGTAATTGGCATCACGCCACTCTATAACACTGGAAAGTAATTGGCATCACGCCACTCTATACAACTGAAAGTAATTGGCATCACGCCACTTAGTCACACTGGAAAGATAATTGCATCACGCCACTCTATACACTGAAAGTAATTGGCATCAACGCACACTATACACTGGAAAGAAATTGGCATCACGCCACTCTATACACTGGAAAGTAATTGGCATCACGCCACTCTATACACTGGAAAGTAATTGGCATCACGCCACTCAATTACGAGCCATGACAAGTATGTTTCCAACATCTCACTCAACTTCGTATACACAGGAAGAATAAAAACTCCATCTATTAAAAAAATGTACAATTTTGTCATTTGGTAACACTAAAAAAAAGACAACGAAATCAGTACACTGAATACAGAAAATGGAACCATCATGAAATCTCTAATTCAACAAAGTGGTAAATAAACAGAAGACAAGCAGGAGCAACATTAAAAAGATAAGATGGTAACATCAGGCCTATTTTGTCTACAAAATGTTACAGCTTATCTGAATTCATAACAGCACTCAAGCGTCAAACTTGACTTCTCCTTTTCTGTTATACTCTGTTAAAATTCCCTAAGTTTAACTGAAGTTAAGCACAGCTTCAGCAGATTTGCATTGAAACATAGATTTGTGGCCAAATGCCTTAGTATGGCACTTATAATCCATCACAGCAAGCAACTTCTCTATTTGTCCACATTCTCTTCTCACTGATGTATCACACTTTCAGTCACTAAAAACAGAAAGATAAAACAAAAAACATGCCAATGTGAAATTTAACATTTAAAAAATCATACAAGTTACAAGATTACAATTTGGGACAAAATGTTACTAACATGTAACTTTATAATACATGCATTTGTAATGACATTTTGACAAACTAGACGAGTAAAAACAAGTTTATGTTGATTCAATCAAGCAATTGAAAGTTAAGATGTTTAATGACTGATGCATGACAAGAAGGACGTGAATGCATTACTGGATTCAGAGGAAGCGAAGCGCTGAGTTATTACAGCACCTGTTCATTTTCTTTATTTTACAAAAGCACAATGTTTTGTTTCGACTGTAAGGGGACACATAAAAAAGAAGACATTCAACTGTTAATTTTTTTTCATATTTCTCAAGTCTGTATGACCAAAAATGACGGAGTATTTTAAGTCTATTTTGCTGCTATGTGAAAAAAATCCAGCAAAACGCACCGGCGCGTTTGCCCACCCCAGAAGGTTAATGCTCTAAAGAAAAATGATACGTTATAATTACCTCCATTCTGGCAAGCTTCTTGTTTTGATGTTGACGGTTCATTTTGTCTGCCAAATAACTGGTGCCATCAGGTCGTCATCTGCATCATTTTCAGTATCAGTCAACTGGATCTGATCTGAAATCATAAAGTTAATCCAGTGCAATACTCTTGTTTGGAAATTGTATGAACATGTTGGGATTGGTATTGGAAAAACATCTACGGCACATTTTGCAATAGATATGCAAAATACCTTAAATGTGAATCTCATCAATTGACTTTCCCTGGAGGTTTCCAAGACAACCTTTGTCCATTGCTAAAAGTAGTTTTGAGATTTTTGAAAGCTGAATTGTCGCCTCAGGCAGTCTGTAGTGATCACGGTGGACACGTAAGTCATGTCCGAGAAAGCCTCGTCCAACTCGTTGTCGTTGAGGTTTAAAATTTGTGAAAGGGTTGCAACATGTTTTCTGAGCTGGGTTGAGCGTGGATACTCTGTTTTTTTGGCTCCACACTTTTCTGCATGAAGTCTCAAGCTGTCTTGACCTCTGTGGTAACTTGAACATTTTGGCCTAGCAAAGAGAAAGATATTGGCATCCTGATTTCTAGACAAGTGAATTGCTTACAGAGCTTCTTTTCAAAATGGGTTAATCCGAAGGACACATCAACATGGATTGGGCTTTTGTCTCTTTCAATGAAGTTCTTCAAGCGCATTTTGGACACCTCCCCTGCACGCCTTCGATTAAAAACTATAGCCTGAGCAAGAGTGGCTTTTGCAAGGTCAGCGTAACTTTGGGGAGTTGCTTCTTTCTTTAGTTTGTCAAAGGCATACCTGTTCAGCACTTGCTTCTGCCAGACAGGGCGGTTTCTCTGCAACGTCTGTATTCATCTGTAAAGGAGAGAATGAAAATAAATACAGTTGTAAGACATTTGCTGGAGCTAAAGAAGCTGCTACTGTGTTTTCAGGTTCACACAATCTCATGCCTGTTTCCTATATAACTAATACACTACAATGTCCCAGTAAACCGTCCTGTCCTCACAATGCAGTGTGTTTTCAGGTTCACACAATCTCATGCCTGTTTCCTATATAACTAATACACTACAATGTCCCAGTAAACCGTCCTGTCCTCACAATGCAGTGTGTTTCAGGTTCACACAATCTCATGCCCGTTTCCTATATAACTAATACACTACAGTGTCCCAGTAAACCGTCCTGTCCTCACAATGCAGTGTGTTTTCAGGTTCACACAATCTCATGCCTGTTTCCTATATAACTAATACACTACAATGTCCCAGTAAACCGTCCTGTCCTCACAATGCAGTGTGTTTCAGGTTCACACAATCTCATGCCTGTTTCCTATATAACTAATACACTACAATGTCCCAGTAAACCGTCCTGTCCTCACAATGCAGTGTGTTTCAGGTTCACACAATCTCATGCCTGTTTCCTATATAACTAATACACTACAATGTCCCAGTAAACCGTCCTGTCCTCACAATGCAGTGTGTTTCAGGTTCACACAATCTCATGCCCTGTTTCCTATATAACTAATACACTACAGTGTCCCAGTAAACCGTCCTGTCCTCACAATGCAGTGTGTTTCAGGTTCACACAATCTCATGCCTGTTTCCTATATAACTAATACACTACAGTGTCCCAGTAAACCGTCCTGTCCTCACAATGCAGTGTGTTTCAGGTTCACACAATCTCATGCCCGTTTCCTATATAACTAATACACTACAATGTCCCAGTAAACCGTCCTGTCCTCACAATGCAGTGTGTTTCAGGTTCACACAATCTCATGCCTGTTTCCTATATAACTAATACACTACAGTGTCCCAGTAAACCGTCCTGTCCTCACAATGCAGTGTGTTTCAGGTTCACACAATCTCATGCCCGTTTCCTATATAACTAATACACTACAGTGTCCCAGTAAACCGTCCTGTCCTCACAATGCAGTGTGTTTCAGGTTCACACAATCTCATGCCTGTTTCCTATATAACTAATACACTACAATGTCCCAGTAAACCGTCCTGTCCTCACAATGCAGTGTGTTTCAGGTTCACACAATCTCATGCCTGTTTCCTATATAACTAATACACTACAATGTCCCAGTAAACCTTCCTGTCCTCACAATGCAGTGTGTTTCAGGTTCACACAATCTCATGCCTGTTTCCTATATAACTAATACACTACAGTGTCCCAGTAAACCGTCCTGTCCTCACAATGCAGTGTGTTTCAGGTTCACACAATCTCATGCCCGTTTCCTATATAACTAATACACTACAGTGTCCCAGTAAACCGTCCTGTCCTCACAATGCAGTGTGTTTCAGGTTCACACAATCTCATGCCTGTTTGCTATATAACTAATACACTACAATGTCCCAGTAAACCTTCCTGTCCTCACAATGCAGTGTGTTTCAGGTTCACACAATCTCATGCCTGTTTCCTATAGACCTTATTCGCAAACACCGGAAGTAGCTAACCGCGGCCATATTGTTGACATAACAACTGTCCTGCCCATAGCCGCACGCAGATTTGAGTTGAGGTGAGCAGTAGCCTAACGGCTTCATCTCGTCGGTATCAAGAGAAGATAAGCTTGATTTGTGTGGACCCATATCAAATAGACCCAATAGCCTTAAGTATAGATCCGTCCTTATTGCCAGCCGTAACTTTTAACCGGATATTTATAACGTTAACGTTCATACAGTATCCGCATAACGTTAGCTACACTTCGCAGGGCTCCTTTACGATCGTTGTAACAAAATAACACAGTATCACACAAGCACTAATTCCCTACCTAGTATCAATGAGGCATATAACGTTATCAATAGTCAAGTCACCTTTATTTATATAACAGTTAGCGCTTTTTACAATACAAATTGTTTCAAAGCAGCTTCACAGAGATAACAGGAACATGTTATAATAGTATTGTAAAATTCAAAATTAAATGTCCCCAATAACGTTACCTGTGATAAAATGATAGGAGCAGACATTGCTGTAGGGAGTTGGCAGATTAGTCTGTTTATCCTAGCTAGCCACAAGTCTCTCCTGCGCTGGCTCAACTCCTCTGTCTCACTCCCTTCACGTTTTCTGACAGTCGGTATCGCATAAAAATTAACTCCGGGGTTCTTATTGCTGTTGTTAGAACAGCAGTGTATTACACAGCACACCATCCCGCTGTTTTAAAAAAAATACAGCGATAATACCATGGATAATACCGACGCTGCCTCGCTTGTCAATTGACTGACTGACAGTTGCCGTGGTTTCTATGTCAACAAAATGGCCGCCGCGAACATTGATGACGCAGATCGAATAAGGTCTATATAACTAATACACTACAGTGTCCCAGTAAACCGTCCTGTCCTCACAATGCAGTGTGTTTCAGGTTCACACAATCTCATGCCTGTTTCCTATATAACTAATACACTACAATGTCCCAGTAAACCTTCCTGTCCTCACAATGCAGTGTGTTTCAGGTTCACACAATCTCATGCCTGTTTCCTATATAACTAATACACTACAATGTCCCAGTAAACCTTCCTGTCCTCACAATGCAGTGTGTTTCAGGTTCACACAATCTCATGCCCGTTTCCTATATAACTAATACACTACAGTGTCCCAGTAACCCGTCCTGTCCTCACAATGCAGTGTGTTTCAGGTTCACACAATCTCATGCCTGTTTCCTATATAACTAATACACTACAGTGTCCCAGTAAACCGTCCTGTCCTCACAATGCAGTGTGTTTTCAGGTTCACACAATCTCATGCCTGTTTCCTATATAACTAATACACTACAGTGTCCCAGTAAACCGTCCTGTCCTCACAATGCAGTGTGTTTCAGGTTCACACAATCTCATGCCTGTTTGCTATATAACTAATACACTACAATGTCCCAGTAAACCGTCCTGTCCTCACAATGCAGTGTGTTTTCAGGTTCACACAATCTCATGCCTGTTTCCTATATAACTAATACACTACAATGTCCCAGTAAACCGTCCTGTCCTCACAATGCAGTGTGTTTCAGGTTCACACAATCTCATGCCTGTTTGCTATATAACTAATACACTACAGTGTCCCAGTAAACCGTCCTGTCCTCACAATGCAGTGTGTTTTCAGGTTCACACAATCTCATGCCTGTTTCCTATATAACTAATACACTACAGTGTCCCAGTAAACCGTCCTGTCCTCACAATGCAGTGTGTTTTCAGGTTCACACAATCTCATGCCTGTTTCCTATATAACTAATACACTACAATGTCCCAGTAAACCGTCCTGTCCTCACAATGCAGTGTGTTTCAGGTTCACACAATCTCATGCCTGTTTCCTATATAACTAATACACTACAATGTCCCAGTAAACCGTCCTGTCCTCACAATGCAGTGTGTTTCAGGTTCACACAATCTCATGCCTGTTTGCTATATAACTAATACACTACAATGTCCCAGTAAACCGTCCTGTCCTCACAATGCAGTGTGTTTTCAGGTTCACACAATCTCATGCCTGTTTCCTATATAACTAATACACTACAATGTCCCAGTAAACCGTCCTGTCCTCACAATGCAGTGTGTTTCAGGTTCACACAATCTCATGCCTGTTTCCTATATAACTAATACACTACAGTGTCCCAGTAAACCGTCCTGTCCTCACAATGCAGTGTGTTTTCAGGTTCACACAATCTCATGCCTGTTTCCTATATAACTAATACACTACAATGTCCCAGTAAACCGTCCTGTCCTCACAATGCAGTGTGTTTTCAGGTTCACACAATCTCATGCCTGTTTCCTATATAACTAATACACTACAATGTCCCAGTAAACCGTCCTGTCCTCACAATGCAGTGTGTTTTCAGGTTCAACACAATCTCATGCCTGTTTCCTATATAACTAATACACTACAGTGTCCCAGTAAACCGTCCTGTCCTCACAATGCAGTGTGTTTTCAGGTTCACACAATCTCATGCCTGTTTCCTATATAACTAATACACTACAGTGTCCCAGTAAACCGTCCTGTCCTCACAATGCAGTGTGTTTTCAGGTTCACACAATCTCATGCCTGTTTCCTATATAACTAATACACTACAATGTCCCAGTAAACCGTCCTGTCCTCACAATGCAGTGTGTTTCAGGTTCACACAATCTCATGCCTGTTTCCTATATAACTAATACACTACAATGTCCCAGTAAACCGTCCTGTCCTCACAATGCAGTGTGTTTTCAGGTTCACACAATCTCATGCCTGTTTCCTATATAACTAATACACTACAGTGTCCCAGTAAACCGTCCTGTCCTCACAATGCAGTGTGTTTCAGGTTCACACAATCTCATGCCTGTTTCCTATATAACTAATACACTACAAGTGTCCCAGTAAACCGTCCTGTCCTCACAATGCAGTGTGTTTCAGGTTCACACAATCTCATGCCTGTTTCCTATATAACTAATACACTACAAGTGTCCCAGTAAACCGTCCTGTCCTCACAATGCAGTGTGTTTCAGGTTCACACAATCTCATGCCTGTTTCCTATATAACTAATACACTACAGTGTCCCAGTAAACCGTCCTGTCCTCACAATGCAGTGTGTTTTCAGGTTCACACAATCTCATGCCTGTTTCCTATATAACTAATACACTACAGTGTCCCAGTAAACCGTCCTGTCCTCACAATGCAGTGTGTTTCAGGTTCACACAATCTCATGCCTGTTTCCTATATAACTAATACACTACAGTGTCCCAGTAAACCGTCCTGTCCTCACAATGCAGTGTGTTTCAGGTTCACACAATCTCATGCCTGTTTCCTATATAACTAATACACTACAGTGTCCCAGTAAAACCGTACCGTCCTCACAATGCAGTGTGTTTCAGGTTCACACAATCTCATGCCTGTTTCCTATATAACTAATACACTACAGTGTCCCAGTAAACCGTCCTGTCCTCACAATGCAGTGTGTTTCAGGTTCACACAATCTCATGCCTGTTTCCTATATAACTAATACACTACAGTGTCCCAGTAAACCGTCCTGTCCTCACAATGCAGTGTGTTTTCAGGTTCACACAATCTCATGCCTGTTTCCTATATAACTAATACACTACAGTGTCCCAGTAAACCGTCCTGTCCTCACAATGCAGTGTGTTTCAGGTTCACACACAATCTCATGCCTGTTTCCTATAATACTAATACACTACATGTCCCAGTAAACCGTCCATGTCCCTCACAATGCAGTGTGTTTCAGGTTCACACAATCTCATGCCTGTTTCCTATATAACTAATACACTACAGTGTCCCAGTAAACCGTCCTGTCCTCACAATGCAGTGTGTTTTCAGGTTCACACAATCTCATGCCTGTTTCCTATATAACTAATACACTACAGTGTCCCAGTAAACCGTCCTGTCCCTCACAATGCAGTGTGTTTTCAGGTTCACACAATCTCATGCCTGTTTCCTATATAACTAATACACTACAGTGTCCCAGTAAACCGTCCTGTCCTCACAATGCAGTGTGTTTCAGGTTCACACAATCTCATGCCTGTTTCCTATATAACTAATACACTACAGTGTCCCAGTAAACCGTCCTGATCCTCACAAATGCAGTGTGTTTTTCAGTTCACAAACAATCTCATGCCTGTTTCCTATATAACTAATACACTACAGTGTCCCAGTAAACCGTCCTGTCCTCACAATGCAGTGTGTTTCAGGTTCACACAATCTCATGCCTGTTTCCTATATAACTAATACACTACAGTGTCCCAGTAAACCGTCCTGTCCTCACAATGCAGTGTGTTTCAGGTTCACACAATCTCATGCCTGTTTCCTATATAACTAATACACTACAATGTCCCAGTAAACCGTCCTGTCCTCACAATGCAGTGTGTTTCAGGTTCACAAAATCTCATGCCTCGTTTCCTATATAACTAATACACTACATGTCCCAGTAAACCGTCCTGTCCTCACAATGCAGTGTGTTTTCAGGTTCACACAATCTCATGCCTGTTTCCTATATAACTATATACACTACATGTCCCAGTAAACCGTCCTGTCCTCACAATGCAGTGTTTTCAGGTTCACACAATCTCATGGCCTGTTTCCTATATAACTAATACACTACAATGTCCCAGTAAACCGTCCTGTCCTCACAATGCAGTGTGTTTTCAGGTTCACACAATCTCATGCCTGTTTCCTATATAACTAATACACTACAGTGTCCCAGTAAACCGTCCTGTCCTCACAATGCAGTGTGTTTCAGGTTCACACAATCTCATGCCTGTTTCCTATATAACTAATACACTACAGTGTCCCAGTAAACCGTCCTGTCCTCACAATGCAGTGTGTTTTCAGGTTCACACAATCTCATGCCTTTTCCTATATAACTAATACACTACAATGTCCCAGTAAACCGTCCTGTCCTCACAATGCAGTGTGTTTTCAGGTTCACACAATCTCATGCCTGTTTCCTATATAACTAATACACTACAGTGTCCCAGTAAACCGTCCTGTCCTCACAATGCAGTGTGTTTTCAGGTTCACACAATCTCATGCCTGTTTCCTATATAACTAATACACTACAATGTCCCAGTAAACCGTCCTGTCCTCACAATGCAGTGTGTTTTCAGGTTCACACAATCTCATGCCTGTTTCCTATATAACTAATACACTACAATGTCCCAGTAAACCGTCCTGTCCTCACAATGCAGTGTGTTTCAGGTTCACACAATCTCATGCCTGTTTCCTATATAACTAATACACTACAATGTCACCAGTAAACCGTCCTGTCCTCACAATGCAGTGTGTTTTCAGGTTCACATATTCTCATGCCCGTTTCCTATATAACTAATACACTACAATGTCCCAGTAAACCGTCCTGTCCTCACAATGCAGTGTGTTTTCAGGTTCACACAATCTCATGCCTGTTTCCTATATAACTAATACACTACAGTGTCCCAGTAAACCGTCCTGTCCTCACAATGCAGTGTGTTTTCAGGTTCACACAATCTCATGCCTGTTTCCTATATAACTAATACACTACAGTGTCCCAGTAAACCGTCCTGTCCTCACAATGCAGTGTGTTTTCAGGTTCACACAATCTCATGCCTGTTTCCTATATAACTAATTCACTACAATGTCCCAGTAAACCGTCCTGTCCTCACAATGCAGTGTGTTTTCAGGTTTACACAGTGCTTGGCTCTACATTAAGTCTCTATATCAACTTTTTACTTTGCAGATGTAAAATAAGCACAGTTAACTATAATGAACATACTTTAATATTAAAAATCCACCTGATATAAATATTAATGTCTCTTACAAAACTACACAATACCTGTTCAGCACTTGCTTCTGCCAGACAGGGCGGTTTGTCTGCAACGTCTGTATTCATCTGTTAAGGAGAGAATGAAAATAAATACAGTTGTAAGACATTTGCTGGAGCTAAAGATGCTGTAGGATGAAAACAACACCAAATATAGATTTTTTAAGTCTGGTTGTGGCAACAAACTGAAACTACGTCCGAACACTTTTGCCTTCAACACAAAACTTTACTGTTTCTATACTGTTTTTCTATGGTCATAATGTAAAATGAACACACCTGGATATTCAAATACTCACATGAGCACAAACACTCCAGTTGATTGGTTTTGTAACATCAATTTTTTACTGTTGACATTTATTGTTGAAGCTATTCATTTAAAATATGAATTGAATAAACCTTATTTGTATTTAACTGGGCTTAAGCAACCTTATTTTGAAATTATTAACAATACTTGTTTTAAGGATATAACGAATAAGGAAAACTGAGCAAGAACACAACAAGATCAGCTAAAATTCAATATTAACTAATTTTCAGACCACTGAAGCTATGTTTGATGTAAAGGAAATCTTTTTTCATGAAAATGTTATTCAGACGTCTGAGCTGTGACAGTAATGTTACTCTGTAAAATCATGAATATAAAGACAGATGTGTACACAACCACAATCCTACATTGTCTACACTGTGAAAATACTTTGAGGAAATGCTCTGTTGCATATTGGGGGAGAACATTCTTTACCTGGGATCTTCACGGCCATCCAGACGGGCCGTAATTGTAGGTGACTTCTTCCCCAGGAAAAACATTCAAAATAGCAAAAAGGCACAAGTGTGGGCTGTTATTGACAGTCACAACCTTCATGTTGCAGTTAGGTTTGTGACTGTCATTTACTAGCCTCCTCAGAGCCATCCATGCTGCATAAAAAAGGTCCATATCATTATAAATAAAATGAAAAACAGAAAAACATGACAATGATGTTGGAAGATGAACATGTACGAACTTCATGTTCTGGAGGAAGAAACAAAAACAAAAAAATTACTCTAAACATGTTGAACATTGGCCCTGTCCTAAATGGCACCCTAAACCCTTGCGGTCTTCCTCAGAGTCCACACTTTCATGATGTAATTCTGCTTTGACTGTCGGGTAGAAGTCTGCAGGGGAGCTCGCAGGCTCGACAGAAGTGCAAATCGGGGACGCATAGCAGCCGCAAAGTGGGCAATCGCAAGCAAATGACAAATGGGACACCCTACTACTTGTGGACTTAACGGACACGTGCCAGCCATTGTGAGCCCTCAAGATGCATGTAAACATGAAGTGTGCCATTTGGGACAGGGCCTATATTGCAAGTTTTTGTCATTATGCTATGCATGTATTTGAATGCATTATCAATGTATTACAATCAAGGATAAAAATTAATTACCACCACATTTGTCCTTTCCATGGAATGTCAAAAAGAAACACTCCAGAGGATTCTTGTTCCTGTGTGAATAGGCCTTTATACTCAACCACAAAATTCCCTTTTAACATGAATTGCTTGGTGAACACTCCTCATCCTGAAAGATAAAAAACATATTAAGAGCCTCATTGTCTTACCATTCTAACACTTGCACTGTAACATGTGTTACACCTACTAGGGATGTGACGGTGAGGATATTTTCCCACCGGTAATCGACATGTGACAACACCGGTAATATCACCGGCGGGGGCTTTTAAATCGCTTATTTAAAGACAAACGTAAAATGCGCGTGTTTGCACGGGCATGCATATTGGTGTGGTCATGCGGAGCAGCTGTTATTGTGCCCTGAATTGGCACTAATTTGAAAACTAAACTTTTTTTTTTTTTTACATCGCTTATAAAAAGCTGGTGCGGCAGTGTGCACTTCACTTTCACTTTTAAATTAGCGTCAATTCATCCTTTGCTGGGAGTTTGATTGACATGCAATCTGACCAATCAAAATACACCATTTTTGTGCAACAAAGCAGTCAGGAGAATTAGTAGATTAACGTCGGTGGATTTGAACTTGGCTTTAACTGAGGCAATTTGTCATGACACATTAAAGAGCCACAAAACGGTAGGTCAAATTTGAAAGTTGAGACTTAGTTTCATATTAAAGGAGTCATAACCTAGTATTACCTTGGATACCCACGCTCTATTATAGTTTTTCAGGCCCTTCTAAAAAAGAAAAGTGGAAAAAAATAAATAAACACAGAGCTCCTCTGACCCTTATTTCTGAATGCATTATTGTCTCGCGAGATCTGGTGCGATATTTTGGCTGTCTTGGACGGTCATTTTAATAATGCAAATGAGGGGCTCGTTGATTGGTGGCAGGAAGGAGGGGGCTTGACACCGCAGGTAACTTCAGCATATCATTCCAAAATGACATCATGGCGCAAGTTGTTAATGAACCCGACCTGGCCGCGACCTACGGAATGGGCTCTATGCACGGCGGTATTTCCGGTGAAGGTCTGAGGATGCTCGATAACTTCCGCCGATCGTAGAGTCCAATGCAATACGGAGAATTTATATTGAATTTTATACTCCATGGTTATACTAAAGAAACGTTAGTCACAAAAACAGACAAAACAGACACCCCTCGTTGTGTTTATGCTTCTTTTTAAAATTATATTAAATAAACATAACTAAAAAAAATAATAATAAAAAAATAAAAAAAAATAAACAAACATAACTATATATAAAATTACATCTAAACATATGACAGTTTCGTTTCAAAGACGAGAGGACAGTACATTTTGAAGACTCTGCCATAATCCCGTTTTCCTCAGTTCTCCTCCGCTTTAATCTCCCCAACCGGAAACGGATGAGCATCCTTGCGTCAAATGCGGAACTTGTGCGTGCATATAGCCTATTCAACCATATTTGAGCCAGACTCTGAATCAGAGCTGGAAACGGAAGATATAGAGTCAATGGAAGGACGTCTACATCAACATGTCTCTGAATGGTAAAGACAATCATTTGAGACATACATTAACATCAGTAACGAGCTAAAACGTGTGTTGCTATTTTCTCCCACATAAGTTTGCCTTTTATTTAATGTAGATTACACTAACGGAGATGTAGTCTACTTTTTTTATCAGCTTACAGTGGTTATAGAGATGAACGTTTGCTATCAAATGTTGTTTTTGCCTTGTTTCACGTTGTGGTTTTTTAGACATTCAGTATTTTTCATCTACAGACATGTAACGTGATGTTTTTCCGTCACTACTGTAGTGTAAAACAAAGTGGAAAGATGTGGCTAGCATTCGTAGAGTCCGGGGGTGTCGGGGGAGAAATTAAAATCTCGTATTTGAGTGCGCGTGCACGTGGGCTGGTTTACGAACCCTGGCATAAACAAACGCTTCACTTTTGAATATCGGCTTCCCGGCCAATGTATAATCGTTAGGCAATCATAACATACATTGATTCTCGTGGAAAAGTGAAAATTACAGGTTATGACTCCTTTAAATATTACCTGCTCGGTCCCGTCTGTCAGCGTCCTCTATTTTTCACTGCTTGAGCACATGGGTTGTAGTAGTGCAAGCGCAGCGTTTGCAGTGAATAACTGATCCGCGGCTGTACCACAAATACATACTTACTATTTTTTTGCGCGTCACCCAAAATGTCTATTTTGTGCAGCCACTGCGGCACAAGTGGCACACAGCGTGCTCCTAACGCACCATGTTAACAGGTTAGAGCTTTCACTTTTCCCACCGTTCCAGATGCGGCACGTAGCTATAACAGCAGTGCAGCGATCGTTTCCGCACCGAATCTATTTATGCTGTGCTGCATTTAAGTGACACCGCATGTTTCGTGGTCAAAATGCACAAAGATTGACCTGAAAATGTAGTAATTTCACCATAAATGCGTTTCATTAAATAAAATGTAGTAATCTCACCATAAATGCATTTAATATACCGGTACTACTATTTTTCACAGTCATCTGAAGACTGAAGACAGCGGTAAATCAAGGAAATCTACAATTAAGGCAACATAATGAACAACACTCGTATCATTCATGGAGGTGGAAAAACAAGTTCTTTGTGACACGCAAGATCTATTGAAGGCTATTAAAATTTTAATGCAAAAGAAAAGGCATGTGAGTCGGTGGTTTCTGCCAATTTTAAGTTTTAATTTAAAATATTTGTGATTTTAATATAGTAAATATTTGACCACTTGCTTGAGCAACTTAATATAAGTAATGCATGGAATAATAGCCCTAACTTACGTTGTTTAAATAGTGTTTAAACGTGCACACGTCCATTAAAGAGTGTATGTGTACAAAGAGAATCGCAATGCTGACACAACTTTTTTTTTTTTATAAAGTTGCAGCATAACTTCTGGATTTAAAATAATGAAAGTGGGAATCTATACCACTAATTTTCTTTCTCGTGCCATTTATATGCCAAAAATAGTTTTTGTGTGCATAATATAGACACTGTAAACCCTTTGCATAGGATTATGTGTGTGGAGTGCATGTGTATTACATAACATAAAGTGCATATCATATGCACGCAAAACTATTTTTGGCGTAAATGGCACGAGAAATAAAATTTGTGCTATAGATACGCACTTTTAATGAGATCGTGGCGGGCTTTAACAAGGAGCAGTGGGTCTATGGCATAATGAGCAAGCCAACTTTTGATATGTTGTGTCACCTTTTGTCCACATTCCCATCCTACAACGACACAACGTTTTGCCGGGCCATCCGTCCCCTTGCACAGTGGTTCTCAATCCTGGTCCTGGGGACCCAAAGCTCTGCACAGTTTGTATGTCTCCCTCATTTAACACACCTGATTCAGAACATCAGCTCATTAGGAAAGAGCTCTATGAACTGAACTGGCTGTGTCAGATAAAGGAGACATATAAAATGTGCAGAGCAGCGGGTCCCCAGGACCAGGATTGAGAACCACTGCTTGCAGATGTGCGTCGGCGTTTCTCTGGTCATTAAACCGTGGAGACGTAGCCTAATGCGTCAGAAAATCCGATCTGCCTGTTTACATGACAGTCGCATTGGCACAAATCTGATTTATATCTGATTTATTTCCACATATGAACCGATTTCGAAATATCCGAATGCATGCGGTTTTTTCTGTTTACACTGTCATAGAACACATCCGATCTGTGTCGCATACGAGCAAAAAAATCGGAATTGGGTCACATTTCACTGACAGTGTAAACGAGGCCTTGGAGTATTTGGTGTACCTTTAAATCTGTTAATGTACCGCTGCTCAAGATTTGGCTTGTCAGTTCTTGACTTGATGTGGTCTTCTGCGTCTTGCACAGGCTTTGGCCTGCGTCGCCTCGAGCCACTCTCCATTGCTTGTATCTGCAGAGTTGAAGGTATAGTATTTTAAAAAAAGAATAAAAAAACACTGCATACAAATCTAATAAGTTACACATCCATACAGTCCCTATCCATCTTATTTTGCAATACATAAGTTATTACCTATTTTCTTTGAATTTGCAAGACTTCTGATTCATTAACACCATTACGAACAAAACTATGTATTGCTGTATTTAATAATAAGGCTTTATTATTATTATTAAACACGTTTAAATGTATACTGTCCAAAGATTGTTTTAGAGAAGATATGCATTACAATTATACTGTCAATTTCGTCAAAAGATGTAAAATTAACATTTGCATAAACTTTTAATACTTTCCCTGCTGAGATTTATTTCTGTTTTAAACTTCGTGGCACTTTCAAATGTATTTGAATCATGCAAAGTGCCTGTAAACCCAGTAATCACCACAAAGTCGTCGAATGTAAGTTACCTCATTCGATTAACTATTGTTTGTCTGCATTTTGCTTTTTTTTTTTACAAAAGGTAATGCATTTTATGAGAAAATGTCGATCTCTGACTTCCTATTTGAGGGCATAGATTTTATTGCACTATTCAACGAGACGTTCATTTAATCCTGTCACAACGCACATTGGCAAATTGAGGCTTTATAAAAAGCAGATTTCCTCAATGATGTGAAAATTCTTCTGAAACTCGTAGTTGTTCATACTTATTCTTAATTATTCTAACATTTCCTTAATAAGAAATGCATTATTCAGTTTCCAGGGTGCCATGACGAGCCTCTTGCTCGACTGCGCGAATATGCGTAAGATATGACTAATATAACATGGATATTATTAATTTCAATATAAACATAGATATGACTAATTTCTATGAATCAATATATAAAATGTATAATATTTAATGTACTTACTACTAGTCTGCTGTCACGTATCAGCAGGGAGCGCGCTCTCCAGCCAGCATCCGGATCTCTCGACTGCTCATGCGCGTCATTAACCAATCCGACGATCGCCCGCCATTTCCACCCGGCCACGCCCATTAATGTGTAAATGTGTGTGAAACGGCAGTTGATGATCCAGCCGATAGGCGGCAGTCACGATATACACACCCACACACCAGAAAACTGGTATACCCACTTAAAGGGACATCCAATAAAAAAGCAGGAGGATGTTCCTCAGACTCAGACTGATGATTTGACGGTTTTGAATTACAAGGACATGTCCTTTGTCCTTATAATCCCAAATGTCCTTGTAATGCTGGTATGTAAACTGGTGGAAAGACCTTGTAATCCACCAAAACCAACACACACACACACACACACACACACACACACACACACACACACACACACACACACACACACACACACAAACAGAGGCAGAGAGAGT